>BJFM01001307.1:133989-148905 GCA_016586285.1 Arothron firmamentum
ACACACACACACACACACACACACACACTCATCATTCCAGTGGTGTTAGTTGTTCTGATCTTAATGTGTGTCAATTTTCACAGTCAGCAAATACAAAGTAGCCTCACAGCTGAGCCTGTGTGTGTGAATATTATCAGGGAACAATGTCATTTCTTCAGGCTGACTTTAAAGTCACAATCAGTGTGTTTTAATTATTGGTTTGTTCCATTGTTTGTTTGCTAAATTGGTGACTTTCTGCCCAACGCTGAGCCCTGAGGAATTTCATAGCTGCTGCTTATTATTCCACCCAGAGAGCCTGGCAGCTGGCAGATTCACTTTTACCCTTTGATAATGCGGCGAATCATTAAGTATTCATGAGGCTGATCTGCATGCGCACAGCCACGCAACGTGTGTCGCCTCATGTGTTCCTTTCTGCGGTTTTGTTTTCCAAATCAATTAGAGAGAGTTGTGTAATATCTAAACGAGCGATTGCGCTGACTGCTTCTGTTATCTGTAGCTGTGTGTGGAACACTGAATCCTTTTCAGACTCTCACAGAGCCTAAAGTAAACATGTTAATCCCATTGAGCCGCTCCTCTTCTGTTTCATCTGATCACTGACTGGGACTCACTAGCGTGTGTGTGTGTGTGTGTGTGTGTGTGTGTGTGGCTGAGTCTGTCTTTATAATCAGAGGAATGTCCCCAACAATAGGTGGGTGGGAGGTGTGTGGTGTAAAAATGATTGATTGGCAGTTGAAAGCGAGTCTTTATGGAGAGGTGGGAGAAATGGCTGTAGATGGTGGATTCCAAGGCTGTTGCTGTGGTAACAGAGGGACTGCGCGGAGAGCAGAGGATTCTTTTTGGGGTGGGGAGGTGGGTGGTTTACTTAAGGATTCTGAGCATGAGTGGGAGCGTCTGCCTGCCTTGAGCCCCACTGTTCCACTTGCGTAATTTATTGCAGGAGGGGATCAATGAGGATTTAGCGCTCGATTGTCATCTTCTCTCCTTCTGAATTGGCCGTGGAGAATGTGGAAGCATGGGGAAGACCTGTTTCAGGGGCTGTGAAGTGAGGCTCAGATGCAGAAGTGATTGTAATTGCATTTGATCCCCACTGACGAACTCTTTGTCCTTCCTCTGATCATTTTCCAGACTTCGATTCTTGAAAGACTTTCAACTTACAGTGAATAAATTATTGGCTCAAATCATTAACGCTACCCCGATTAAAATGTCCAGTTAATCTATTCCCATTGTCTTCTGCACTGTGTGCACTCTGTCTTTGAATCTCTATTTTGCATTTTGTCCAAAATTCTTGCTCCTTTATAGTGTGAGTATCACCAATATGCCTTAATCCAGATCTAAGCCTCTCTATCAGTTCAGCAGTATGGGTGTTTTGTTTTTTTAATCTCTCAGCTCTGCATTTGTAAAGCGATTATGACAGGTAATGTTCCTCAATTGAAATCCTGTGTATGACACTGGTTACAGCAGCAGTGTGGTCTGTAATAGCCTTATTAGCTAAAACGTTAAATAAGTACAAAAAAAAAGCCAAGCAAGTGCAATATTATTATTAGTAATAAATGTGGAAATAAATTCAGTATTACTGCTGCAAGACACACAATTTAATGTTACTATAATTTTGTTTTTGCGGTAAAGAGGGCTGCACTAAAGTGACAACAACTTTTGATTTTTATCTGATATGACTACTTGTGTTGAAAGTTTGCTTTTTTCTTTTGATCCAGGTTCTCCATACTACGATAACGTCAGACCCCTGTGCTACAGTGACTCAGATGCAGTGTTGCTGTGTTTCGACATCAGCCGCCCGGACACAGTGGATGGCAGTCTGAAGAAGGTACGTTCTTCAAAATGCGTATGTCCAGTTTGGACATATTTCTGTCATGTACTGAACCGCTTGTTTTTGTCTCCTCAGTGGAAAACTGAGATCTTGGACTTTTGTCCCAGCACAAGAATCCTCCTCATTGGCTGCAAGACGGATCTGCGCACAGATGTCTGCACGCTGATGGAGCTGTCCAATCAGAAGCAGACCCCTGTTACCTATGAGCAGGTGAGCGTGTGCTGCTGCGAGGCTAATGCGTAGACATCTGGGTGTGTTGAAAGTGCTCACGTCGAGCCCGTTGTTGCCTTGTAGGGTTCTGCTTTGGCAAAGCAGCTGGGCGCGGAGGCCTACCTGGAATGCTCGGCGTTCACCTCGGAGAAAAGCATCCACAGCGTCTTCCGCACCGCAGCGATGGCCTGCATGAACAAGCTCCAAGCCCTCCCAAAGAACAGCCCCACCCGCCGTCTCTCCAAAAGACTCCTCCACCTACCGAGCAAGACGGATTTGCTCTCCTCCACCTTCAAGAAGGAGAAGACCAAGAGCTGCTCGGTCATGTGAGTGGAGAACTCGTAGGTGACAGTCATCATATTACCCCAAGCCCCTCGCCTCTTTGGTCTTGGGGAAGGGGGGGTGCGCACGGCTTTATCAGGGCATCCTGCTGAATCCTTCCCTCACCCCCCCCAGAAACAGAAACCCCTCAGTAGAGGTGGACACCTCGCTGTCCACTTGCTCCTGAACCTTTTGGCACATATCTGTCTTTTCCCACTATTCTTTATCTTGCTTTCAGAGAACAAATATCAGTCGAGAAATTAGTATTTCCGCCTTTAAACAGTATGCAAGTACATCGGTGTTGCATCCCTCTGAGTTTTTATTATCTCAAAGGCACATTTCAATTTTGTCCAAGCTGGAAATGTGCAACATGATGTGACATAAATGCCTCTCAGACAATTCAACTGATATTTTATTTTAAATAGAAAAAAACACATATATATCTAGCATGAAAACCTGTAGGAAACAACAAAACACAGTAATCGCTCTTGGTCAAATGTGTGAATATAGAAAGCTGCGAATCACAATGAGAGCCTCTGTGTTACCAGCTGTTCTCGCTGTCTTGGTGGATGATAGCAGGAGTAGGAGCTGCGAATGCAGGCAGTTCAACCTGCGTGGACTGCTAATGCACAGTTGTGAGGCTCTGGACAGCACAGGGTTTTTCAGGGGGGATCAGTGGAGGAGATGAGGAGGCTCTGTGTGTGGGGGGTGGGGGGATAGGAGGATGAGGACATGCAAAAATATAAAGTCAGGCTTCCACTGTCTGTCCTGTCACAGCCAGGGGCTATTTAAAAAGTCTAGTTTGGTAATGGGACAGATGTTGAGGAAGACGTGGCCAGGAACACTCCAGTCCAGGGCTGCTGTGTGGCTGTTTGCTGGTGCTGGTTAAGGCGTAATGAGGCAAATTTAGAAGCAGATTTTGAGACCGACCTGGGTCAGGCTGCCCGCAAATAACAAAGATTACTGTGTAGCTTTCAAATTTGTAGCATTATACCGAGCGTTGGTATGCAGTTTTGAAAAATGCCTTTGGTATTACGTTCGCTGTGATCAGTGAGAGCTTTTTGCTGTCTAATATGCCTGTGGATTCCTCTGATTTGCATCAATCCAAATGTAGCTCTCCAAAGCTGACTTAAGGCTTCCAAAACGACTGGAGCGTATGTCTGGTACTCTGCTGACCTCCGATAAGCAGTACTTACTGTAAGTTGCGAGCAAAAATTCCGACCTCCTCCCTGAGCTTAAATCCTTGGCTTCATGGTTATGTGTGTGTGCAGCATTAATCTCTGTGCTTCTAACCATAAAGCAATAACGATTTGAGTGCTTACGTGATGCCCGTAACACGTGTGGCAATAAAGACGTGGCTTTGTGATAACCGCCATGCTATAGCGACATCCGTGCACAACCCTAGAACTCCCTCATCTGTACAAAGAAGCTGCTGATCTGTGTTTGGCCTTTCCTCTGTATTACCAGTGTTAGTGGTATTAACAATAACCAACGACATCACTGTGCTATAGTGGCGTTGTTAGCAGGAACAAAGCTGTTTGAGCTGAAGAGGCTAGACATCGCTGCTCATTTGATAAAATTATAAAATAAGGCATTGAGGCAATATCATTCAGAACAGCTTTAGCAGTGACTCTTACTATAAATTGTGGATCTCCAAAACTCTTAAAATCACCATACTGTATGTGAGGGGTTAGAGCATGGACAAAGGGGAAGTGATCAAAATGCGCAGGCTGGCCCTGTCCAAAGAAAGCTATTTTTCCATTGATTTTTTTTGATTAAAATGTCATATCTTTCTCTTTTTGTATTTAAAAAGCATGATGTGAATCCCAGTGTTTCCTAGTGTGTTTTCTTTTATGCATATATTTCCACAATGTGGCTGTAGTCGTGCTGTCTTTAAGGAGATGCGGACTGAAAGCCTCCCAATAGTTGGAGGAACTCAAAGTGGTGATTTGCACAAAGGCTTCCACCTCATGGTCACACACCAAATAACTCGGCATCGCCTAGCAACAGTCCAGTGCAGGAAACAGGAGGCTGGGTCTTGGGTTGGGTCGTGTGGACAGAGAAAGTTTATGAGCAAATATGCCAGCATCTTATATGTACAGCAGTGCTTTCTCATCTACTGTCCGGCTTATTTAGAAAGGAACATCTTAGTTTTTTTATTATTATTATTTTTTTGGTGTGTGTGTGTGTGTGTGTGTGTGTGTGTGTGTGTGTGTGTGTGTGTGTGTGTGTGTGTGTGTGTGTGTGTGTGTGTGTGTNNNGTGTGTGTGTTGGGGGGGGGGGGCTCTGACCGTCGGACAGATTGCCAGTTAATATGCAGCCTTTGTGTTGTGGTCAGTGTTTGGTACAATGGTGCAGTCTAACTCCTAAGCATGTCCTATTGAAGTTGTATGGTTGTACATACTGTCTCTTCTTTTGTATTCTCTGTAAGACGCCCTCGGGGGTGTCAGATGAAAACGCTGTTGTTGACGTGAATATTTATTTCATAGCTATATTTGCCTTTTTTTTTATTGACATGTAATTTTTAATTTTCAGAAACTGTCCCTTTTTGTTCTTGCTATGTTAAATAAAGCTTGCCTTGTCTGGCGCGGTGGACTCCTGTCTTTTATAACAGACAAGTCATCCCTCACTAAACATCTAAAAGCGTGAAAATTGGACAGATATCCATCTTCATGTATTCATTTAATTACTTCCAGAGAATGTTAAGTGCTAATTCTATCATCCTTCTGCGCCAATAGGTCTGTGTCTCTGCATGAATACAGAGAATTTCTCTTAAATGTTCAAAGGTATTACTGTCCTTTTCCATCTGTTCATCTCTGGGTTATTAATACAAAGATGAAGACAGATGTGGCAGATGTGTTCTTGCCGCACATTTCCAGCAGCAGACATTCTTTCTGACAGGTTGATGTGAAATCTTCATTTGCATCTGGTTGCCAGCAGCTGCAGGGGGGTCTGAACCTGGCCTGATGCCACCGAGGTGCTGCAGAGGTGCTAAATGAACAGGAGACACATGCACCCTCGCAACGTCTCTGTCTCCAGTCCCGCACACAGGGTTAACTGGTGCTAACGAGACGCTGATGAGACTCTAGAGTGACTGATGTCTGCAGGGTAGAGGTGCAGAAACAACACTGAGACACAACATAAGGAAGCATCAAGGTTCTGTCTACTATGAAGGAAAAATAATAAAAAACATGACGATATTTAAAAGGAGAAAAACAGTAACCTACATTAATTCATAGTCCAGGGTCTGATGAGCATTTGGATAGAGCCCAGTGAACTGATGATGGATGGAAAGGGAAAAATATAATAAGCAGCATCATTGTAACACAGCTACATATCATCACCCTCTTAAAATAATTGCCTAAGTCATTTTTTTACAGAAATGATTTTTTTTTTTTTTTGCCTAAATCATCTCATCATGATGTCGGCCACCTCTGGTAAAATTGCCTACATCCTCAGTTAAACAGATTGTGCCATTCTACCCCTTTAGCATAATTGCCTAACCCCAAAATGGTTCAGTTTTTTGTGTTTCCCGACAAATCTGGTAAAATTACTTTGGCAATTATTTTAAGAGGGTGACGATATGATCGAGTCTGATGATTTATGACAGCAGTCAGAGGTCTCTGGCATATAGGTCAAAGTCATTTTGCAGACATAAAAGCAACAATAATGTAATGATATACAGTACGTGTTCAATAACCTGAAAAAGGAGAAATTAGTTTATATGATGTTTTATTTCAACATTTTAATAAAAACACATGGAATTTAAAAAATATTAAAATTGACTTTCAAGTTTGTAACTGATGTGTAGTTTGTTTTTTTTTAATTTTGATCAGAAAACTCTCTCACACTTGCACACATACACGCAAGGGCCCGGGTTGTGAGCACATGTAAACAGACCACATACGTTGCTAGTCTTCAAAATTAGGCCAACATCTGGGCATGCACACAAAACTGAATTGCCCACTCGGCTGTGGTCTCTTTCTCCAGGGTTCACTTTGTGAAGCAGCATCGTGATGCAGACCAGCGAGGAAAAGATTCAGTTCACAAACCCTTTTTCACGTAGGTAGAGCAGAAAGGCCTCAGCATTGAGACCAGGTCATGTGAGAATGACCGAGCTGTCGGTGAATTAAATGGTTGCTGACTTCTTACTTCTGATTCTATGTTCAATTAATAACTTCAATTCAGCTCAACTGCTATCGCAAAATCAAATTCACAAGAGCCATAATGTCATTATCCCCCTGATGAAATTAAATGATTTCATTAGCAATTGATTAAAGATTATCCAGCAGAGAATCTCCTTCAGTGAATATTCTATCAGTACTTGCAACAAGAACTCATATCACGTAAAAGATTTAGTGATCTGACTTCATGTTGTTCTCCATCACCCTCAAATGGGTGTGCGACCCCTGAGCCCAAGCAACAGCCTGGGGATGAACCAGTGTCCCACCAGGAGCTCTCTACTGACCATGCATTTCTTTGGCTGCAGCAACAACAGGATCAACCACATGAGAGCAGTTGTTCAAGTTGGGTTTTTTTAATTCACTCTGAGTTTTAGCTTTTTTCCAGGGCTCTTCCTCATGTATTACGGGGCTGTGTCTGCAGCACATGCCGTGCTAATCGAGCAGATGCGCTGTGGATGAATAATCATCAGTTTGTTCTAATCGTTGTGCACTATTCCTGTACGCAGGCGCTGCTTACTGAGTTGGGTCATCAGACGAGTAAATCCTTAATCTCGGTAAAAAGCAATGAGAAGTACTACATAAAAACACGTACGTTTCAGTCTTTCCCCTCTCATTCAAGGGATGATAAGGAGGGTGCCATGTGTGATGCGTTATTCATTTGAATTTTTTCTTTTGTGTGATTTTAAAAATAAAAGCACTAAGGTTGAAACTAAGCTGACACTATTTAAATAAGGAATGGGTGGAAATAAATAGAAACTCCTAACCCTGAACTCAAACCTAATGCAAACCTTAAACCCAAGTCTTAACTGTAAAGTAGCCCTTTAAAGTTGTGAGGACCAGCCAAAATGTCCTCACTTACCCAAAAATTCCCTCACTTTGTCAGTAGAATATGTGCTCTCTGTGTTTCGTGTACAAGAACACACACACATTCGCTCTTTAACCTTCGTTGTGCTCACTGCCCATAGCTGCCAAGGCTGCTGCACACAATGTGACTTTGCCTGAGAGCTGAGCTGTACCCTGCACACACACACACACACACACACACACACACACACACACACACACACACACACACACACACATTCACAGCAGCAGATTTGGCTGCGGGCCACATCCTGCGTGTGTCTGCAAAGAATAACAGGACGGATTCAGCGCTGCGTCCATACGCGCCGTCCCCTCAGCAGCACCAGTGAAGGAATAAGCTGGGTCCAGCGCTTTGTCCTGCTGATTTAAATGTGAGATCAGGTCAGCTGCAGCGGGCTGAGCCACAGCAGCGATAATTACTCCATAATTACATCCAAACACACGTTGTGTCACTGCTGTTCAGCACCATGAGTTTATTTTGTGCTCCGTATACACATGCAACACACACTGGTTTAATAACGGGTGATAAAAGTGCCAAATCCAGAGCTGGCTTGCCAATTTGATATATGTTCTTGTTCTAAACCTCAAAGGAAAAACATAAATAAAATCTGACAGAGCACCAGTGTGTTCCTCCAAACAGCCTTTATCAGTGATCAGTGTGTGTGTGTGTGTGTGTGTGTGTGTGTGTGTGTGTGTGTGTGTGTGTGTGTGTGTGTGCGTGTGCATGTGTGTGGCTGTTGTCACTACGGTGCCTGCAGCTGAACCAGGAGTATTATTAGTCAGGGGGAACACACAAAGGGAGGCTGTGGATTCTGCAGACAGCACTATGCTCATTTTTTTTCTCCCCTACTCTTCTTTAGGGAACCATGGCTACAGGCGGGAGCATGATCATTTAATGGTTTGAAAGAGTGCAAGTTGTGTGTTCATCTTGGTCCGGGAAGCATGTGGGACAAGAGGAACCTCCCACTGAGCAATAACTCTCTTGCTCCCGCCTTGGGGTGGGTGGCTTAAAGGAAAAAAAAGAAACCAAGAGAGTGAGCAAAGGATGATGAGGAGGGTGTGTGCAAAGATGGGGGAACGGCTCTATTTTCCCTTCAGACTGATGCACACCCTGAGCAGAGAAATGCTTCATCTCTGCCTCTGCTGCAGAGGACTTGGACGGTGGAGCGTTAAAGGAAGGTGTATCTAAGACAAACACAGCCGAGCGGTGACACTGATCCTCACTGACAAGGAAGCCGGAAGAGCTCTGAGAATACGCACATTAAAGCAATGTTCCTACATGTACACCCTCAAATGGTGAAATGAAGCAAAGAACCATTACATAAGTGCTGCATTCGGAAGAGGTCTTGCAGCGTCCCCAGAAACCAGGGATGAGTAGGAGGGAAGAGCAGACAGTCTGTGAGGTAACAGCATAAAAATACGGTCAGGCTCTTGCATAGCATGTATGCTCACAAGGCTTTTCAGGCTATAATTATCCAAGGTGATTTAGTCTCATCAGCTGGAGTAATTTCATTGCAGGGCTCTGTTGTCATGACAACAGCAGCTATATATGATTGATACATATTTATTTAGTCCAGTGGAGCAATGTAAGGAGACAGTTTTTCCACCAATGAATATTTCACTTCTGCGGGGTTCATCCTTGTGTCTTAAAACAGGTGTGAGGAAAAGCCTGGTGCAGAATATAAACTACAGTGTCGGCAGCATACCCGTACAGCTACAGATGCAATGTCGTTATTCATGTGAAACAGGTCAGATCATGAAGTCTACTCAGAACACTGCTGGCACAAATACGTCTGCAGTCCAACTTCATCCCCAGGAAGAAAAACTGAAAAATTAGAGCTTTAAAATATTACACGAAACATTTTTCCAACACTACTCCCATGCTGCATTATCATCCCTCTGTCTGCATCCTCATCTTCCTCATCTATTTGACACTTGCTACTTTTAGTTTACAGCTGTACAGGGCCATTGGATAAGCACAAAACCATCAAGACTTCTCTGATGTGATTTAACGTTCTGTTCACTCTTGTTCACTCTGACTCTCATCACTGAAGCTGCTGAGTTGGCCCTTTGCTGTCCTAAAGTGCAGCTGCTTCGTTTGCTAATTATAAGAATACTGGCTCAACCCTGTGGAACAAAAGTGTCCGCATCACAAACTTTTTGTTGTGAACACACTCCCAGAACATGTGAAACCACTCATACATTTTTTTTCCGATCCTCTTTCGATGAGCATCAGGTCCCTGCATACATGCTCAACCTGGATTATTAGAAAATTCCTACTCGGGCAAATGAAATCTCTGTGTGACAATATATCTGCACTCAGCTGAGGAAGTGATTGCTAGTTCAGCCTTCTCTCTGGCATAGCAACATAATTGTGCATGCACATATTACTTTTCATAGTCTGCCCCATATTGAGAAGCATGCTGCACACTGGATGCATGTGCAGATAAAAGGATTTACAGACATCAAACAAGTCTGCGTTTTGTAGCTTAGAGTCAAATCAATGCTTACCTGCAGTAGAAATCACGACTATAAGCTCCCCATGTAAAACATTCCATTTTTGTCATCCGTCAGTGCTAAAGAGTATATTCATTTCATCTTCATAAGTAACCATTTTTATATTCATTGTTGAATTGTTGCAGCTCAAGTAAAGAAAGACATTTGTAATAAATGATCTAATAAGCGTTGATCGCTGGACACCGTTTTAATTTCCCACAGATGATGGAGTGCCTATAAACGTATTGAGGAGAAGCTTGGCCGTCGCTAATGAAGAACAGCTTGAGCACAGCCTTCAATCTCTGGCACCGACGGCCAAGCCAAAGACCCCAGTGTAGCTGCCAACCCGGCGGCTGTGTCCTGTCTGTGAAATAAGTCGGTAAATCTGTCGGCCTCGCTAAGAAAAGCAGAAGGTTTGCGCTGCTAAATCAGGCAGACAAAAAGCCACGTAGCCTTGGCAATGAATCAATGCAAAGGAAGTGAGAAGCCAACTTGCCAGAGATGCACTTGAGCAAAAACCCCTCCGTACAGGCCGGATGCACGAATCCAGTCAAGGACACACGGCCAGAGATGGGGAGTGTATGGGTTGACATTCTGTCACACAAACGAGTGTGTGCAGTCACATGCCTCCTCCAGTGCATTTACCTGAACGCTGCAGGAAAGCAAGAGAGTCTTATCTCAGACAACTTTATCTCTTAAACCCAAACTAGGTTAAGATACACATAAAAAAGAATAATCAAAGATATCCTAGAGCGGGCTGTTCTGGTAGAGCTGCATTTCATGACAGCCAAAGAAGATGGAGACCCACAGATGAGAGGACGAGGAGGAGGGTGAGCAGGCGGGGGACGTGCCAGGGTTCTCCTGACAACCGCAGACACTTTAATTAAGGTGCACAGTTGGGAGAGGAGGCAAAAACAACTGCGCTGCATTGTCACATAATGATTTTCTTATCACCTCTGCTACAGGAAACGGAGCATCTCTCATCTGAAGGATTTTTAACGTTTGCTTCCGGGAAAGCTTGTCTGGTTACACTGAAAAAGTCAAGTTGCTATTTTTGGCTCCGAACAGCAGAATATTCAAAGTAATGCACAACGGCATTTGAAGAAAATTACTAAAAGCAGTAGATGTTTGATGCACACCGAGATAATCTCTCAAAGATCAATCCCCTTTAAAAGGCCGTCCTCTGCCGCCATTTGCAATAATGCACGTTTAATCCACAGTGTTACATTATCACTGATACAAATTCACTTATGGTCTATATTTGCCTCAGCAAAAACTGATAGTAGATGTCAACATTTGATTTGCTGTATAGCACATTTATAATCTGTACATGCTGCATGCAGCTCCTCTTACACAGTTCTGCAGGAGAAAAAACTTACACTTACACACACTTAATATAGTTAGAAGGACAAGACAGGGAAAGAAATAATATGGAAATGGAATGATGAATCATGGGAGAAAAGAAGTATAGGAGAGGTTGGGACCCATTTAAACAGATGGGTCCTGGTCTGCTTTGTGTGCAGCAGCTGCTCTGAGATCAGACCACAGAAATGCCTGCAGCCACTTAATGCTAAAGAGGCCAAGCTAGTCCTCCACATTTCTATACAATGTGTGTCCCATGTCAGAATATACGGTAGGTTAAATGTATTTGCTCATCCTCTATCTCTCAGATGAGATTTGTTTTTTTTACCCAAACCATAAGAAATTCTGTTTTAATCAGATGCCAAAACATGATGGAGGATCTGACAAAATAGTTGTCTGTAGGATTTTTTTTTTTTTTTAGGTGTACTGAGTAGCTGAGGGGAGACATTCAACTCAAACAAAGATTAACCTTGAATTCCTTTATCTTTATTCACCCGAACGTGGCCTCTCCATTTATCAGTTCAGTGTGGTTTGACAAGCTACTAAATGTTCTCATGAAGCAGTTATAGTCTCTAAATATGCAACAACACCCAAATTATCAACAAAGCAAACGTCTTCATATTTTTCTTATTTTGGATGAAGAGATTTGGGATGTTTAAGGGCTAGAATATTTGTTGATGGCGGTACAGTAGCTATTACTTTTTTCAGGAGAGCATCGCCCTCTAGTGGATCAAATCCTAACGACTGAAACTGCATTTACAACAGGAGCTCTCATGAAAACAGAACCATAAACACAGAAATCGTTAAAGGCCAGTTACTCTTTACAACAAAACTCGACTGACAACAATGACTTTTTTTTTTTTAACCAAATGTACTTTTTTAATTATAATGTGTACAAAAAAAAATAAAAAGTCAGTGATGAAGGTCTCATAAAAACTGTGCAAACTTCAAAAATTAGCAGTATTTTAGTAATAACTAGTATTAAAGATATGTAGGTATATTTTCTGGTTGCTTTGATCCGTCAAAGCCGTTATTTTCCACCACTCCCTTTACACGAAGCTCCTCTTGAACTCTGGACAAATATTGTGGATCTGGATATCCAAAACTGAGAAAATATGAATAAAAAATATATATTAAGACAATTTCTGGATTAGAAAATGAATCATACTTTACCAAATCCAGTTCCATAAATCTATTTTAAATCAAATATTTTTTTAAAAATATTTTATATAAATAACTTTTTCTGTCATATCTGAGCAGTTCTGTATGTTATGCCCTTTGTGAAATGTTATGAAAAATATTTTACAAGGAAAAAAACAAAAGCATTTAAACAGGAAACTGTGTTGGGATAAACTCCCACTAACCTGGAAGTACCCTGTGGGATGAAAACTATAGGACTGCATGATTGCAATAGCAGATGGATGTGAGTTGATATGTTCTCCCTCAGTGCTATAACTAACTCAGCAGAGCCAATAGGAACCAAAATGGCGCATACCAATGTGGTCCACCACCCATATTTGTCTTGTGGTGAATATCATTCCAGGTGATGACGTTGTTGAGGCCTGTGGTGACAGATCTCCCAATGGTAAAGATGAGTCTCCTGTCAAAGGCTTTCCTCAGCAGCCTCAAGACTTTCTCACCCTCCTCACAGGCTGGCAGGAAGGCAGTGCGGGAGGTGCCGCTGTACCGCACTCCTGGGTTTGGGTGCTCAGGCTGTTGATCACACATAACATACTATTAAAATTACGGTAAATTAAATTAAACTACTGTACTCTTAAGAGGTGGAGAAAAAAATGTAACTTGAAATTATATTGATTAGTCAGTTTGTCGTATGGCGTGTTTAAATGAAAAACGTCTTTAATGTTATGTTTATTTAATTATATCATTTATTTGGTTGCCATACAAACGAAAACGGTGCCCCCTAGTGGCCATATACCATACCACACAGCATCTCGAACATGGAGTCACGAGTCCACCGCAGCACTAACTTCTGTTAATCTGCTTCTAACTTCTTTCACGTGTGTGTGTGTGTGTGTGTGTGTGTGTGTGTGTGTGTGTGTGTGTGTGTGTGTGTGTGTGTGTGTGTGTGTGTGTGTGTGTGTGTGTGTGTGTGTGTGTGGCTCACCCCTTGTATCCCTGCTGGGAAAATGTACTGGATCACGATGGATCCACAGCGCTCGTAACCAGGGAGGCGCTGCCAGCTGCGCGTCACCGTCATCGTGCCCTCCGGCTGGTTCCCCGTGTGTTCCCCGTAGAAGGTGTTGCAGACTGGACATGCAGGTTTACGTTTGAAAGACGACTCGATGCAATCGGAGCAAAAAGAGTGTGAACACTTTAAGGTCTTCTTCCGCAGAATCCGGTCCAGGCAGACGGCGCAGACCTCCGCACTTTGACACGCCACAATGGGCTGACTGTCGTCCATTACTTAAGAAAATATGTTGCTTTGTGATCTTGGAAGAGGCAAAAGGTTTGAGTGCCGAAAAGAACATTAAAACATGACGTAAGGAAATAAGATCTCCTTTCATTGGATGAGACAGCACCAGGAAGTGGAGGGTGACGCGAATTACTGGTAGCGGTTGCTAAATACAGTATATAAATAAATAAGCTATAGATTATGTAAAGATACATTAATAAATTTTCATGTCTGAATACACGCGCAAAGTTTTAGCTGTCGGCAGTTTCATAACTGTCGATGTCGTATCTTGCGGACAGATTACTCTTAAGTATTATTGAATTATTGTTATGTCCCCAGGTGTAAATATTACAGGACAAATGCTGTGAGCATCATTTCAGTCAATCTCACAAATCCAAACAGTTCCCATTTTAATCATGACCTGCATTCAATATCCAACACAAACATGAACAAAGGTTTTTATTCAAGTATTAAAATGTAAAGCACAATTTTCTGGATATCAACAAAGTACGAATCAACTCAATTAGAAAAGGAGAGTTCCAACTTCTCCATGACAATCAGCTTGTAAGGTGTGATGTCTGCTCAGCTTCTCTTCCTCTGTCATGTAATGCATAGAAGTGTTTGCACAGTAGCTTTAGTAAACTACAGTCTCGTCTTCCAAAACAGGAAACAAGGAAACGAAAAAATGTCAGTAAATTTGAAGGTGACGTAAACAAAAGTTTACTGACTCATGGATCTGACCAGTTTAAAGACTTAACTAGCCACTAGCCAAGGTTACTGCACTCAGCAAAGCACTTCCACATATAGATTCATACTTTTGATTTTTTCATTTCATATGCTTTATAGTTTCATTGACTGTGTATTTTAATTTAAAGCCAAATATTATAGCTACAAATGTAACACTGCTTAAATAATATTAAACCATACCTTCATTAGCTTTTAACATCCTGCTTGACTTTTTCTTTTCCAATCAAAATGAGTACAAGAAAAGGCACAAGACAATAAGATCAATACTCCACTTGAAGGAAAATCAAATCTTCCTGTCACCGTTTTTATTTGCTGTGTTTTGTCATATAGGTGTTTCAACAGAGATTGAGAGTTGTCATTAGCAGGAAAATCTCTCTGGTTGGAGGCATGGGATAGCAAAGAGCGTTTGTGCCTTTCATTTGGTTTAGGTGCCTCTATATGCCCTTTTGATTCGACATCATAAATCTGGTCAAATGAGATTCTGGGGGGGGGGG
>BJFM01001307.1:148930-173975 GCA_016586285.1 Arothron firmamentum
AAGTTCAACATTCTTGAGATTTCAGTGCAAACAGGTAGAACATGAATGTCACACATAAATGAGCTGTTATGCAATTGACATCAATGAGGAGCCACCACGCTGACGGTGTCGACGATGGCTACACGTACCGGTTTGTTCCACGACCATGACAGAGGCCTAACTAAACAACGCTGACCAAAGTGCCTGTGAGTGCTTCAAATTGCAATAATTTTACAACTGTTTAAAAAAATTTGTTGAAGCGGAGACGATAATATGATTCTTATAGTTGGGAATTAATTGCCAGATTGCAAGAAACAAAGGACATGTTCTTGTAAAAAAAAAAAAAAAAAATTCCCAGATTAACAAAAAGCCATATAACAAAGTGTCTTCATACTTTTAAGTTTGCAAATTATATAGAAGGAAAACAGATCCCAAACTGCCACGATGTGATACATGAGTGCCCCGCACCTCAAGTATTTTCTCCCACATGTAGCTCTGATTTCATCTCAACTATGGATGGAAAAGAGCAAAGAAATCACGAGCAGAGTGATCTGAGCGCTGCTGCAGCATTAGACTTCAGTCTACGGAGAGCTTTGTCTTCAGAAATCCTTTGAAGAACGGGCAAAACACTTAGGAAGTCCCGCAAAATCCTGGAAGATTCTTTTTTTTTTCCTGCTGTCGTCACTCTGCCGTGATCCCTTTCTCTCTGAGCTCCTCTGTGACTCGTACCAGATAAGTGGGGTCTGGGTAGCCAAAGCTGTCAGGAGAAATAAGAATAAGTCATCACAGCATCTGCATCATCTCAAGTTTGTTCGATCTTTCTCTTTACTGGTTTGTTCACCTAAAATACTGAGAGGTGCAGTTCATTCATAAGCCACATCCTTAATCACTTCCTTCCTGTAAAAAACGTCACACGTACCAGCGAGGCCCGCCCCACACTGAGGTCTTGTGGTGAATGTCATTCCAGGTGATGACATTTTGCATGCCCGTAGTCATGGAGGTACCGATGGTGAAGATAAGGCGCTGTTCAAAGGCCCGGCGCAGCAGGCCCAGCACGCGGTTCCCCTCAGGACTGTCAGGGAGGTAGGCCACGCGGTTTGTTCCGGGATACCGAACACCTGGGTTGGGGTGTTCTGGCTGGTAAAAAAGAAGACAGCTTCTCAAGATCTTATATTCCAGAAATATTCAGTCTGAAGATACACATGTTCCTGGTCTACCCACCGACTGTAGGCCGGGAGGGAAGCTGTAGATGATGGAAATGCACCCATAGCCCTCATGGCCAGGAAGCTCCAGATCAGAATCCCGTTCTACAATCATGGTCCCATTGGCAGGCTGGTTCCCAATCAGCTGGCCATAGACTAACCGACAGACAGGACATGCTTTTTTCACTTTGAAGGCTTGATCCAGGCAGGAGCGACAGAATGAATGGCCACATTTCTCCAGGGTGGTCTTCTCCACAATGTCTCCCATGCAGATGGAACACATTTTGTTGTCCTCTCTCTCGCTGTGGGTAGTGACAGTGGAGTCCATGTCCCTCACCTGGGTGACCTCATGGAGCATGGAACAGGCCTTTTCATCAGAAGCCTTCCTGAGCCTCTGCTGCTGCTGTCTCTGGGAGCGTCGTGCCTGAAGGAACGGGGGCTGAACCACGCTGCCCTCTGCATGTGGTTCCAGCGCTCCAACCCAGGGTAGCAGAGCTCTCTTCCTCTTGGTCCCTCCTTCCTGCTTGCTCATTTCTTTACGGGCACAACGGCATAAGTCAATGAAGGCTTTTCGGGTCTCACTGGAGATGGGTCTATCCATCACCCCAGCTCCAGAGTTCCTGGAGCCTTCCACCGGCTGCAGCCTGACGGAGCAGCAACCCCCCTTTTCTCCACGTCTAATTATGCCGGCAGTCATCCCCTGCTTCTGCTGGAAGTCAATGAGCCAGGGCCGCCCAGCTGCAGCCAGGTAATCCCACACCGCCTGGGAAACCAGTACCTCATCACTGCCCTGGCCAGCACACACACTCATGTCATCAGAAGAAACTGCACAGAGACAAAGGTCATCGCTCATCAGCAACCACACTTAACTTTAAAAATAAAAAGTGAAAGTAAAATTGTTGCACAAAACATATAGAAAATTAGGACTGTGTGTCCATCAGAAGGTCGTAGATACGAGGTGACAGGGGACCAGCCGGGATAGAAAGATGCCTGATCAGCTGGATTAGACATGGACATACTAAATGAAATTCTCTACACCTCAGTGGGAACCCATGGACCGTAACATTCTTATCAGAATTAAATATGAAAATGAAAGTGACGCATTAAGAAATGGAAAGGAACACAAAGGGATTCGACATGCAGGCCTGAAATCAATCACTGCGATCAACTCTGGGACTAAAGTGCATGTGCAACTAAGCAAAATGCAGTCCTGATCCTGAGCATGCTGCATAATGGATCAGGTAGAATATTAATACTAATCGCTGCAGGATAGGACACAATGGAGAGCTAGCATGACACTGCACTGATCGCTCAGATACACACTGGCGGTGTGATAAAAATGCTGTGCTGCTAAGCACACTGACTCTTCAATGTTGACAACATTAAAGGTGCAGAATTCTGGTGTGAAAGTAACACCGATCAACGTCTGAAAGGGCAGCTGTCATATGTCGAGAACACATGCCTGAGAAGATGAGGCCTCCAGATTGTCCCAGAATTAAAGAAAACATGAAGAAGTAAAACGGGATTGTCTGATGCACGGACTGAAAGCTGCGCTACCAAGAAGAGGGAATGAAGGGGAATCGAAGGGGAGAACGACATGTACAGCTCATTTAATGGTCATCTACAGAAACAACATGGTGATTCCAGGGAGCAAGTCTTTAACCCAGCTAACCACCCATCTGTTGCTGCTATTCACTGCCAATGGTTTTATTATATAACTTCATTTTAAATTCTAAACATAATTGATTTTTCCATTGTCAAGTTACCTGTGCTTTTGTGACCACAGCTCTAACCAAACTTGAAAAACTGCTCGATTAATCATTGAAGGATGCAAGGGACAATTCGTTCACCAATTTGAGTAATAGATTAGGAATAGGTTGATGGATAGGTCGATAGCCTTGAGAAGGAACAGAACAAACATGCTATCTAAATAACAACATGCACAATCTAAACTGCATGGATAATACTTGATAGTACAACATTTAGGCAATAGCCAATAATGAATAGATAATGTAATCATTGGTTTATACAAGAAGTAGGGAATGAACACTACTACTGAACATTACTAATAGAACAAGTATTACTACTAACAGGATGAGTATTACTACGGGGAGAGAACAGGTCAGTGCGCCCATCAGGCAATACAGTCAACGGGTGGTACACCCAATATGAATTACAGGTAATTAACATTTAAACAGGTAGTACAGACTTAATTTTGGCTATTCTCAAACATTCAAAGTTGCTTCCTACTAATTGCGTCTTACGGTTGATCAGGAGCTGCAGTTGTGAAATTTGATTATTAAAAATCAAGTGCTCCTTTGATCTCGCTTTTGATCTGCCTAATTGATTTAATCAATCTTGGCTATTCTCAAACATTCAAAGTTACTTCATGCTAGTGGCGTCTAATGGTTGATCCGGAGCTGCAGTTGTGAAATTTGTAGGGCAGAAATAACTAATGTTGCCTTTTAACAAAGTTCCTTGTCGTTTGACTATTAACAAATGCTCCTTTGATCTCACTTTTGATCTGAGTCTTTGATCTTCTGAATTTTGGGTTTTCATGTTACGTCAAATAATGGGTGGGGAGGGACTTTGATAGATTCTAGATGAGATCATTGCAAATGCTGCACAGTGGACATCTAACAGAGAACCATCTCTAATATTACAGTAGCAATTCTAAAATTCATCCTTTTTGTGTAAGAGTGGTAATGGTGCAGCCTTTTACACCAGGAGGATGTTATAAGCGGTAAGTGAGCATCATCTGGAATTAAAAGTTGAGCATTAACGCAGTATATTATTAATACCCGAATTACTCATGAAGCTACTTGTTTCTTGCTTTCCCATTTAGGTGACTAAATACCCGACTCACTGAATCATAACACACCCAGGCAAGAACCTCCAGCATCAGTCAACATTCTCTCAAACCCATCATGAGGAGTGACGCTTCACATCAGGACGTGGCAACAACCTCTTCTACCACACGGGCCTTACACTATAACCAGCTGAGACCAGCAGAGCCAGTTTGTGGCTTCTTTTTATCTATAGAAGGAAATCTAAGAATAGGTTGACTGTGTGTGCAGAAGCAGCAGGAGGACCTTTTCAGCTGTTTCACGCTGTCAACAAAGAAAACTCAAAATGGTCAAAGGACAGCCGGCTGATAAACAGTCGTCCAAAGGTTACCTTGTGATCCCATAAATTCCTTCAACGGCGAATGGAACGTCCTGGTGACCAGAGAGAAGAAAAGGCAGCGTTAGGCTAGCTGCTCGGCGATTAAATTATATATATATATATAAAAAAATAACTCAACAGCTGCAACTGGGAATTCGGCGATTTCACAATCTCATTTTAGCACTCCCTTTGTTGCACAGTTTGGTTTCACCTCGGGTTATTTCACAGATTAGTCGAGTTTTACCGTAGCGCGTCGGTGTCCGCTGTCACAGATGCTTCTGGCCCGGATTAAAGGACCCGCAGATCCATCCGAGGCCTTCCCTCCTAACGCGATGCTGCAGGTTATCCGTGGGTAACGGGTCTGCTCAGGACATGGTATCCAAACGCATTCCCGGCTCATATCTTCATAGATTCCAAACAACCCCTCCCTGCCCTCGGAAAACCCCAGTCCGAATCTTGCGCCCCGTCTCCAGTCTCGCCTGTTCGTCCTTGGATCAGGCGGGGGGAAACGCGCTGTGGAGTCTGTGTCCGACTCCGACCCCAGCGGATGTCTTCATCCGAGCAGATTATTTGATATTTCTCGTCATTCCAAACCTGCAGCCTCGTTTAAAAGCCGCGTCATCTTCGATCTGCACGTTAAAAGAGACTCGGGCGAAAATGTAACCAGGAAGTTCGTCACCGTGTTGACACGATTGGCTGACTGCTGTTGTTGTTGTGGTTTTTTTTACCCACTGTGGGCGAATCATAATGTTGTCGTGATTAACTGCTTTTATGATAGAACAATGCTAGACACACATCAAGTCATCCTACAACATCGTGGGAATCCCACTCGTTCTGGTGTAGTCACGCGGTCTGTTATGCAGATCATTTCAAATGCACTGAAATACACGGACATGAATACCTCAGATCAAAACCCAAAGCTTAATTCAAAATAAAAATGAGATCAACTTGTATTAAACACCCTCTGAGGCTTGTGAAATAGTTGTGGTCTTAACTGTGTGTTTTCCAAGCAATTATTCCATCGCTATGGAAGCTTAATGAGATCTCAATATCTCAAGGTCGATGAGTATTTGCTGATTATTTAAATTATTAATTGAACGCTTAATACAATTTTTGCGCTATCTGCTGACAAAATCACCATAGTGAGACACTGCTCAAACAATTAAAGGAAAAAATTTCCCCGTTGTTCTGAGAACTACGTATTTGCTGTATTATGCAAGGTAGACAAGATTTGACCATAACTTTTGTCGGCTGGAGCTACTTCCTTGTAAATGTGGTTAAAAAGTGCAGAAGTTAGTGGTTTAAAGGCTGCATTTGAAGACCTACTGCCACAAGGGGGGCTACAGAAAAAATACTTTGAATTCATTTTCCAAAATTTTGTTTTGGTCCTTTTGTTTAAAATCGCTTCGTTAAACACAGTATCCCACAATTCATTGTTTTCCTTTTTTAAACGATAAAGTTATAAAGATTAAGGGGCTTTGAAAACAACTGTCCGTCGGTTTATATGACTAGGATAAAGTAAGGGTGGGATAATTTGGTGACGTACACGGAAGTTCCCACAGACCACGCCCCATATGGAGCGACCGTCACCGCATTTGTAGCGTACTGCGGAAGCGTCCTGCCTAGATTGTTGCTACTTAGTGGAATGCAGCTGCACTATACTTAGGTCTTTCGGTTTCACTTCATTTTTTTTTTTACCAGCCATTATATTTTGATTACAATATCAATATCGTGACGCGAGGAGGGAGTTTAATTGCTATAACAATGGAAATGTAAGTGTTGGGTTTGCGCTTAGTTAATACCATCCGAAGCTAACGAGCTAAAAGTCACACTAGTGTGGTAAACTGCGGACCAACCACGAGTAGCTAACTGTGATCAGTGGATGTGTTGGCCTCGGTGGTCCTACCATGCTATGTCAAAAGCCCCATTATATTTTATATGTATGTTAAACGAGACAACTTCTCTCGTGTGTCCTTTATCTTTACACCACCGCGTCCCATACAATGTCCCCTCATTGCAATTGGTTTGTGAAGGCGACGGCCAGGAGCTAGCAGGCTAACAAGCATGACTAACGGTGCTGGAAAAAAACGTGGTGTCATGCGTAGCTAGCAGTAGAGCACACTTTAGCTAATGTTAGCTAATGTTCATTTATCTACACTTAATATTTCTGGCATTCTGACACGTTAAGCATACAAGATAATGTTACAGTTAGACACGCTATAGAGAAAAACAGAATATGTGCAGAGTCTGAATGAATGATTGAATTTATATTCCGTAAGTTTTATGATGTACAGTTTAACTCCTTCAGTGCAGTCACATAAGAGTAAATACTGCAGCCTGTTAGCCTATTAAGCGTTAGTAATTTATTCATATTTAAGCTGTCTTGTCACGAGTTTCCTCCGAATTATTTTCAGTGCGCAGCATGCAGCAGCTCGGTGGTATGACAGAAGGGAGGCGGTTTTTGTAGAGTTTTGCGTGGAGGACAGTCAAAATGTCCAAGTAAATTTTGACACGTCCAAATTGGATTTCAGGTAAGTTCCATTAACAGCACAAGATCTTGATTTCGACTTTATGATACAGCGTGCGTGAACAGTGATCGGATTGAATTCGTCATTATTCTGTTGTCTTTTCCTCTGATGCAGCTGCGTTAGCAGAACAGTCGATAAAAAGCTCCACAACACAGTGGACCTGTTCAGCGAGATCAACCCCAAAGTATGTGTCACCTATAGCATTGTAAATTGTATATGTGCCATGTTCTTTTACAAGCTATGGTAAGGCTTCCTCACATCTTCTGTGCAGGAATCCAAACACAAGCGCACCGACAGGTCAGTGTTGTGTTGTTTGAAAAAAGCACAGCCCGGGACATCATGGCCTCGGCTTACCAAACTTAAGGAAAAGGTAATTGGTGTTTTTTGAGAAAAAACAAAACAAAAACAAAACCCAAATCATTGATTTTACTGTCACTCTAAACATAAATCTTTGAAGAATAATACTAAACGCTGCTTTATGTTAATACTCGTTTTCTCTCAGGTCAGCTGGCTGAGTGTTGATTTCAATAACTGGAGAAATTGGGAAGATGACTCAGATGATGATTTGAGTAGTTTTGACAAATTCTCAGAGGTAAGGGGATTAAACATAGTCCAGCCTTAAATGTATGAGGATCCACTGCAGTGTTCTTTTTCTCCTGCAGATGATTAACAAGATGGGAGGTGAAGATCTTCCAGATCTAGAAGGTGTAGATGATGAGGTATGTATGTCTATAGAATTTTGTGTCTTGTATTACCATTTTTTAGTTTTCCTACTGCATAAAAGTAATTTTGATTCCTATCTCGATACATCTCTCTTCCAGAACCCCCCAGGTGACTGCTGATGTGGACATGCACTGACATTCAAACTGAGCTGTTGATTGGCTTTGCTGTTCTGCTCTGCATGAACAATTCTTTTAAAATGAAAAGTTATTGTTCATTGACTTGAATGACTGTTTGGGCTCCTTTGATGTCGTACAGTATTGTCTTTTTTTTTTCATTGCTATGTCAGACTACCTACTGAACCTCATTTCTAATGAGAGAAAATGCTTATTTTCAAAAAAAAAAAGTTTTTTTAATGTTGTTCCCCTTTAATGTTTGGATTTTAAAAAATTGCACAGATTTTGTTTAATTTATAAAACAGCACTTCAGTTTTCCAGTTCTAACATCTGCAACAATTGTTTTTAACAGGAATTTCTGCAGTTAAACGTGACAGAATCTTGGCATATTTAAAAAGGTGATTTAACGTTTAATATACACTGTTCCAGTGTAGAACACGCTGCAGATTTCAATGACGTATGTGAACAGAGGGAAGAAGCCTGCTGATGCTAGAAGGTTCAGCGGGAACAGGAATGCTTATCATAGCTGCTTTTCAGACTTGTGCATTTTGTTCGACACCTTTTGTCTTAACCTGTGAGAGGTTGGTTCCACATCTCTAATAAACTCTTCCAATCATTCAATTTGAATCAATCCAGATCAAACTTTGTGCATTATTTTATTTATTTTCAAATTAGTGTTATGTTTTAAAACAAAATGCTGATTAAAAGGGGTGGCAGTGAATTGGCAGCAGGATGATACCTGCTGTGTCCATAGTCAGCATCCTCCAGGGTCCAAGAAATTTTTAAAATTAAATAAAAAATACACAAAAGAAATTATATTTAATATTTACTATTTCAGGCTGGAACTCCTTCCCCAGTGTGATTTTTTTTGAGGAGTGGGGGTTCATGTTATGTATGTGTCAGCAGTCTGAACATGGGAAACAGAAAAAAAAAACACAGTAAGCAACTTTTCAACAGGCTGTCCTGTAAAACCTAAACTGTGGGCTTAAGCCCATAAAAGCTGGCTTATGACTGAGGGTGGGAGCATGAGAGCAACATAACACTGCAAACAAAAGAGTTGCGGCAACTGGCAACCCAGTAAATTGTCCGAATAAACCAGATTAACTCTGCGTTACAGGGCAAATGTGTTATACCACGTTGATTATTGCATGATCATCTATTCAGTCAGACTGTTGTGAAAACAGACTTAAGAAACCCAATACAAAAAAGACCCGATCTCTAAAGTGACCCCCATGGTTGGAAACACGATAAGGATTTTATTTGTATTTTCCACCAATGACCCTTCAGCACAGCCGCACCAGGGCAGAGGTGGATTATATGATCGCAGACACATGGTGTGGCCACTCTTCAACAGTGACAGCGAGACAAATAGATCATAGAAGCCCAGAGAAAGTGTTGCCGCCAGCATTTTGTTTCCACGAGCAGAAACACTGAGTTCAGCATAATCCTTTCAGAGGGCAGCGCGCGTCCCCCCGGCCGCCCTGGTCAGCATCATGCTCCAGTGTAGGAGCTCAATGGCCGGAGTGCTCTCCCCTCTTCTTTTCCAAACATGGATTTTCCACAGCTTTAGCTGATCTTAGCTGACCGAACACACACACACACACACACACACACACACACACACGCACACACACACACACACACACACACACACACACACACACACACACAATGAACAGTGCCCAATCATTTCTGCTGCCGCACACCTAATTTGAATCAATCCAGAGCCACTGGAGAAATTTTAGCTTTGATTGGAGTGATTGTGAGCCTCTGATTAAATGGTTGCTTTCTTCTTGTACTGGCTCAAAACTCCTTCCCATGATGGCTCCACCACTGTACTATTTTTGGTTTCAAAAGGCCAGCTAAGTTTCTCTCAGGGGCCCTTGAATCACTGCAGCTGGAGTGCCCACATAGTTGTTGCTCATGTTCAAATCAGACTCTCTGTTTTTAATTATGGCATCATATGCACATTTTCACACATTTAGATACATTTCTCTACCTCTGATACCTTTTTGCTCTCCAGTCCTTTATGTCAGTGTCACAAGGTCAAGACCAGGCAGGGGTTAAATGAATTTGTTTTGACTTGTTGTATTGTGCACTGGTCCCACCCCTGGGCTGTGCGGGGTCGCCGTGGCCCCAGGGGTGTTATAAAAAGGCCTCCGAGCTCCCCCTGCTCTGGTAAAGAGGCTGGATGTCTGCAGGACATGCTTAACGTTTCTCTCTCCGTGTTCTCCTCCTAACATAGATGCTCAGAGGGCGGCGTGCTGCTCCACTCAGGAGCTGTCTATGACAGAATCAGTGACACAGCGAGACTTTTCCACATCTGCATGTTGAGCGTTTTGGGTGTTGCTGAATTTAGCCTTAGAGCAGCGGTTTCTGTCTGAAAGTGTTTTCGTTTTAGTTTGTCAGTACTGTGGAGAAAGAGCGTTTCCTCTTTTTTGATCACCTTTTCATTTGATCCCTACATCAATAAGAGTTGATTTTTTTTTTTTTTGAACATTTGCCACCATGTGGGAGTTCAGGTCCATGTCTTTCTGGCGGGCGGTGCTTGCAGAATTTTACGGCACCATGTTCTTTGTGTTTTTTGGGCTCGGGGCAGCACTCCGCTGGACCACCGGGCCCCTTAATGTCCTCCATGTTGCCTTTTGCTTCGGGTTGGCGGCTGCCACCCTTATCCAGTCCATCGGTCACATCAGCGGCGGACACATCAACCCGGCCGTTACCTTCGCCTACCTGATTGGCTCTCAGATGTCTCTGTTCCGGGCTTTCTTCTACATCGTGGCCCAGTGTCTTGGAGCGCTGGCAGGTGCTGCTGTGCTCTATGGGGTCACGCCCAGCAACATGAGGGGAAACCTTGCACTCAACACGGTGAGTCCGCCAGACTTTACTTCCATCACTGCAAGCATGGAGATGAGCTGTGAATAATTGTTGTGTCTGGTCTGGACTTCAGCTGCAGCCAGGCATCAGCCTGGGTATGGCCACCACCATGGAGGTCTTCCTCACCCTTCAGCTTGTCGTCTGCATCTTCGCCGTGACCGATGAGAGGCGCAACGGACGCCTGGGCTCTGCCGCCTTGGCCATCGGCTTCTCTGTGCTCATGGGGCATCTCCTCGGGGTAAGAACCAAGCAGTAGGATCACGCCGGTATCATATGTGTGCTTTTAATATATCTCTGAAATGTCATTTTTGTCCGTGATGTAGATGTACTACACTGGAGCTGGAATGAACCCAGCCAGGTCCTTCGCCCCGGCCGTCCTGGTTAGGAATTTTGTCAACCACTGGGTAAATCTAATCTTTAAAGTTTCTATTTTGCTTTAAAAGTATCTGAATATTTTGAATTCCCCAAACACATGCGCACCCTCTGGTATCCGTAGGTCTACTGGGTGGGACCCATGATCGGCGGTGCCATGGGAGCTCTGCTGTATGACTTCATGCTGTTCCCCCGTATGCGCGGCCTGTCCGAGAGGCTCGCCACGCTGAAGGGCACCCGGCCTCCGGAGGCCGAGGGGCAGCAGGAGACCAGGGGAGAGCCCATTGAGCTCAAGACACAGGCCCTATAAGCCTGCAGAAGAAGCTAAGCTTGCTGACCCCCACCCCTCACCCCACCCCACCCCAACCCAACCAGAACCAGAACCTCCTCCCCCACAGGACCGCAGGACACAGGTGGAGGGTCAGAAGAAGGCTTGCCACTGGAGGAAGCACCCTGTAGCCTGTGGTGCTGGGAGTCAGTCTCTCCTGGCTGACCAGGTGGCTTTAACTGCTCAGGACAGGGCCCTCTCTCTCTCTCTCTCTTCCCCCATTTTTTCTCTCTTCATTTTTCTTCTTGTTTTGTAGTCGGCTATAGGAGTGAAGCTACAGTAGAGCAGCAGACTTCTGCAAACTTTTCCATTTGATCCAGCGTGATCTCGCCCTTTGTTTTGTTGAATGAACTTGGGTAAATTCCGTGGACATATCGTACCTTACCAGTATTTATTTGGCTCACAATGTTTTTTTTTTTCAGATTTATGTACATTTGTGTGTGAAACAGACTGAGTGTGCACACGTCTCTGTGCAGGTGTGTGCATTTGTGCTTGTTTTAACTGATCACTTACAAGTGCCACCATTCTATCAGTTTTCAGCAGATTTTAGGAAAGGATACGGTCTTCTCTAGATCACTGATACCATGAAGTCTCACAGATTTCTGTATTTCAAGATACTTTTAAGAAAAGACCAATAATTTATACACGTGTCATGAAAATTCCAATTTGTTAAGCATACTTGCTAATGACGCTATCTGATCCTTTTAGCTCAGTCCACAGCAAACTTGAAACTTGTTTTCATTGCTATCCATCTTGCACAAGCCGGTCCATCTGAAGGACCGTACCACAACTTTGGGACAAAAGCTTTTTGCCGTAGCACTTACCGCAGATTCATGTACAGGTGTGCTGGTTGGTTTGCTCTTACTCTTGTGTGTCTGCCATGGAAAAAACAACAATAAAAAAAAAGCAAACCTGATGAAGAACCAGCAGCTAGAGATACGGTGATGTTTGATACGGCTGGAAGGGTCTCTGTTATATCGAGCCGAGGTTATAGGAATCACAGAGTGCATGAGGTGGAGTGGCTTGATGCTAGTGTTGGCAAACACCTGGTGCCTTCTCTGCGCTGAGCTGAGTGGCTCTTTTGGGAGTGAAATTTATTGGACAAGCCCCTCTCCGACGTTTAGGAGACTCAGATCTTAAGTGTGTTTGTACAGGGTGATAAATGTGTACTTTATTTTCATACAACCTACACAAGAGAGAACGGACTTTTGAAGTTGAAGCGCTACATCAGCCTGGTGTCCCCCCTCTCCTCCATCCCTTCTTCATTCACCCTACCTCCCCCCTTTGTTTCTGAGGCAGCCATCTTGTTCTGCTCTAATGAGGGGACATCCACAGCTGCTGGAATGGAGGAAAGGGGACACTGAGAAGAAAAGAAAACACATTTCTCAACAGTTATCGAGCCAGGCGTGTAAGCTGATTCTCTTTCTGCTTCCTTTTACATTTTTTCAGTGTGATTTCTCTGGCAGTGGTTGGGTAGAATTTACATTTATAGTGACATGTTAAAGATAGAGAATTTTTGTTCTAATTGGAAAGGATTGTGCTGTACAGTGTAAAGTTTTCTTTTTTTAAAAAAAAACAACCACCATTGTTAAAACTGGATATATAGGAAATATGCAATTTAAGCTACGTCTCATCATGGGCTAATTGAATTCAGAAGTGATTCTAAGGCTAATATGCTACCTGGCATATCTTCCTAATCATGATGTCCCCGATTATCTTTTTTTTTTTAACGTGGAAAAAAAAATCTGAAAAGTCTTTGTTTTCAACCATTCTGTCTGTTTTCTTTTCGATTGACTCAACACAAATGTAATTTAAATATGCTGGCTTCCCATAACACCAACACCTGCATGTAAAAAGAAAAAAAGCCCAGAAACCAGTCATACACCAAGAGCATAAAATGTTGCATTTCATCTTTGTTATAAAATATAAATAAATTGGTAGGGGAGATGAGAAATTTCTTGTAAATAAATTCACAAAAATATTTTCAAAAAAACGAAATGCCAAGGGGTTTATTTGTGATGACTCTTTATAATAAAACTGAGGCTCGTTCATGAAAAACAAGAGCCTAAATCTAGTGTAACATGAAACAGGGGTGTGTACTTCATGCAGTATGCTGACAGCCTGAGTAAAAAAATGCAAAGCATTAGAAAGAAAAACCTTTTTCTAGCTTTTCAGAATATGAAAGCTGCTGGGAACATTAAATATACAGCTTGCAGTAAGCAAACACATGGATAAGGATTACTTTTTCCTTAATGGTTCCTATAATGCTTTAGCTTTGTGTGTAATTGCCCTCAGTGAATGTTGTAGTAATCGGGCTGATCTGTGTTACTTGAGCCAGACATTAGTTCAGTTTCTATCTTAAATTAACATTATAATGCAACACGAGGATCTCTTTGCTAATGTAGTAGTTTAGCATCTACAGCATATATCCCAGCTCACAGGGGAGAGATACAAACTCTGACCTGAACCCATCAGAACACGCACGTTGAAACTCAATTGACAGACTCTACAATTTAGCAGATTAAAGGCAAAGAAAAGCACAGAGTATGGTTTTTAAGCAATGTTAAAACAAATGAAAAACCTGTCCATCATAAATTTTAAAAGTAATTTTTAAAAAAATGGAATCTGCCAGAGAGCAGTCATTACCATTAACATTTGTTCCTGTTATGCTCTCATATTTCTGTTTCTCTGAAACACAACTGGTCTTGAGTTTTAAAAACTGTCATGCACTATATGGTACTATGTGAGTGTGTATCTTAGTACTGAAGGGATTACAATCATGAGGATATGTGTGTGTGCATCACATTTGCTTTGGTTGACATAACATACTTGAAAAGGACTGTTTGTTGGTTTTACTTCACTTTCACAGTAACAGCCCACCACGCAGAGTCTCTCGCATCAGTCTCCACCGACCAAAAACAGATGAAGCTGTGGAAAGACGATGAAAGTCTACATATCTGATGCGTAGATGTCTACGCAATTATCCTGGAGAAGAGAGTCTATATCTAGATCCATGTTGTTCCCTGTGGAGCTGAGACACAGAGAGGCTTTAGTACCATGAAAAGCAACACATGGATGCAGATTTCATGCAAAGACCTACAGTTCAGAGAGAAATCCCACAGTAGGACTTGCTGCAACATCCATTATGTCTCCAGGAATAGCCTCCTGCTGGTTGTACTGCTGCTGTTGGAATTGGTTCCTGAACGGTATAGTGGAAATGCAGTTTATCATCACTGAATATCAGGATAAGATTTTTATTCAGTCCCTTGATGGATCAAGATGGCTGTTTTCTTTTAACAATGGTGCATTGTTGTAATAGTTGTAACAGCCACTGTGTGAGTCCACGAAAAACTACGCCACTTGTTGGCCAACGTTGATCAAAACCAGTGCCCGAAATTTGCCACATGAATATTTCAGAACAATTGATCCACAACAACAGAGCTCAGAACACGAAGCTCAGCATCTGCTGTGACCTAATCCCTGAAACTAAACATTCCTGATAAGCAACCCTTGATTAGTTATGCATGAATTCTAGGGGCTCGCTGATGGACTGTTCCAGATTAAACAAAAGGCCCAATATAACAGCCAGTGTAATGTTTCAGAGAGATCCAAGTATGGATGATGACTCATAAATGGCGTTAATGGATCCATTGTCTTTAGTCTGCATTATTAGTCATATCACTCCAAGGAGGAAGAAAAAAAGACTTTAATTGTCTCCAACTGTATCTGCTCTGTCTCATCTTGGGATGGAGAGCCAACTCATTTCCCATGGTTTCACAATCTTTACAAGCCTGTTGGGACTCAACTTCACAATTTTTTTGCAGAAAATCCGAGAAAAAAAAATCTAGATGATTCCTCCAGCTTCAACCTCCGTTGTTCTTTATATTCACCAGTCTTTTCAACATCCCCAGTAAGTTGCTCTGGGAAATCTGGTGTGTTAGTATACATGGTGGAAGTTTTATGGACAGTAACAATGGATACGAATAACGGCATTAAGAGCGTGGAGGAACATGCAGAAATAACACTTACAGAGAGTATCCAAGAGTGTTGGGCGAGCTTTCACTGACAACTGTCATGCTGGGAGACGGACAGACCCCTGCCATACTGGGAGACGGACAGACCCCTGCCATACTGGGAGACGGACAGACTCCTGCCATACTGGGAGATGGGCAGATCGTACTGGGAGATGGATGGGAAGTTGAAGCAGCTTCCCTGTGGACACACAAGACACATTTTTCGCATTTTGCATTCAAGCGCAACAGAGGATGAGGTCAATTCGCTCCTTACGTGCCGACTTTGGTGTGCAGAGACACGGGGATGTAACCCCCAGCAGGCGACGCCTGAGGCTCTGGTTTGAACGACAGCAGAAAGAGCAACTTTTATCATTACAACTCTAAAACTAAAATCTGACTCTGTGGATGAAGACCAGTACCTGTGTAGAATTTTTGGAAAACTTCATGTTTAGGACGATTGGGATACAAGTGGGTGATGTCACTAATGTCCAGGATGCGATCGCCGAGGCTGCGGATCTCAAGGTCCCTCTTGGTGAAGGGTTGGATGTTTTGGATTTTCAGTCCACCATCTGCGAGAACAGAATGTCAAAAAGGCTGCAGCCGTCTGTGTCCCAGCATCAGGGGCATCTATCCTGCTCCAACCAAACCTTGTGAACCACATCTGCTGCGTTAAGGCTTACTGTCAGTCGTAGACACGTATGCAATGGTGATGCCTCCGATCTCAGAGTCACTGAAGCGAAGCAGGAATGTTCCGTTGGGCTTGTCTTTGAGAATCAGGTGTAGGTGCTGCTTCCCAATGAAACCAAATATCAGCCTGGAAAAGCCAGACATTGCAAACAATCAAATAAAACCAGAGTATTAGGTCTTTTTAAGAGCTGAGAAGGGAAGACTCCTCACTTCTCACTCCAGTAAGTCCTCAGGTGCTTCTTGGTCAGCTCCATGACTCCCTCAAACCACTGCCAAAAAGTGAACATTCGGCCTGGAAGCACTTCCTGCAAGAGCCATTTACGTGTGAGAACAGAGCTCATGTTCTACTGTGTAAATATGTGTGAGGGAACAGTACCCCAGTGCCAACCTTATTAAACTGGGCCCAGGAAACCATCATGTTGCTGAAGTCGCCGTTATAGTCTGGCTTATCAAAGATCTTCTGGGCCAAGAAGTGCTGGTTGCATTTGTCCAAGTGGTGTTTTGTCTGGACCTCGGAAGTGAACTTGCTGTTGAGAGTGCTGTACATCATCCTCCATGGAACATACTCGGGAACCACAAATGGAACTCTGTCCTAATGGATACAGTTAAGCTAAAATGGCTGGAAGACTGGCCTGAATAAAGGTTTTTGGCAGAGATATGACAGGGAAAAAAGAAACTGAGCGCATAAAATGAAAAAGAAGAGCTTAAACTCACTGGCTCACAAAAAGCACAGTCCCATATGATGGTGGCCAAAGCGTTGTTGTCTTGACTACCATGGACAATGACAACCAGGGGCAGTGAGTTCATCTATAATCAAAGACACGTGGCTTGAATATTGGATCAAACGGAGGTTTATTACAATATGATACTGAAGAAAAACTAACACACGGGGCCGCACCTGTATTCTGTACGGAGTGTCACAGCCTGTTATGGTGATCTCTGTCGAGAAGAGCAGAGCAAATTTCTCCTCTGTCACTGACTCTGTTCCCTTCCTGTCGGCTCTCTTGATCTTCTTGATGGACTGTGAAAAGGAGAAGTCGGTTAAGAGGAAGGAGGAAGGTAGGCCAATTTAGAAGCCTTTGGCAGCACTAACCATGTTCCTGAAGGTGGCGCAGGTGCTCTTGCTGGCTGTGTTGTGTTCTAGGATGGCTGTGTTGTTGATCAGTTCCCCAACAGTATCGCTGAAGAGGAGACATTTGTTCATCATCAATCAGAAGCTTGAAAACTGTTGCTGGGAGTCTCGTGATGGAGGTGGTGTTCACAGAAACTTAAATTTGTGTTAAAGTTGAATTAGAAAGGTCCTTAATGCCCTGAAAAGCACTGAAATGAGTGGTGTGAAATCCATCCCAGCACCTCCACCACAATACAAATACAGATGCAGCCACCACTGCTGCTTTCAGGCTCAATAAATTACATTAAGCTGAACTAATGTATTTCCATCTCCTCCCTACATAAACTCTTCCACACCCTGTGTTTTCATGATGAAAACATCAAATTATTCCAACATGTACATTCAAACTGGATTTACACATTTATCATAACAAGCTTATGAATTACACAAATACTACCTTTAAGAATATTTAAGCATTGATCCTCTTGAAGATGCTTATTCTTTTGTCAGGAAAGCTAAAATGATCTAAAAACCCGTCTAGAATCATATACTTGTGATTAGTTTTCCCTTAAACTGCAGTTCAATTTCAGTTATTAAATTTTGCGCGGAATTGAATGGTAGTCCTTCCGGGTCTTTATCTATAATCTGTTTTTCCAAGCAAAATGCTGAATCCCACCCACCAATTCCACCTGCCCAGGCACGGTGCAGTTTCCCGTGCGCCTCATTCCCTCCATGACTCACCCAGGTATGCTGCCCTGGTTCCTGGCCTGAGATTCGTTAATGATTTGGGCCTTGAGCACCACGGGCTTCCCGGGAGCTATTTTCTCTCCCAGCAGATAGCGCACAGTGGTGGAGAACTTTGACTGGGTCTTTATGACCTGTGGGGGCTGCTTCTCCACCACAAGAGAGCTAAAAGAGAAGAGTGAGTGAGGCCATGGTCTTCCATCTGTTTCAGATGGATCATACGTCTTTACGTGAACTTGACCTATGTGAGCGAAGCTTTTTACTTCCTTTGTGTTTGTACCTTTGAATCAGGACCTGCAAAAGTTGCCCGAGTCTCTCCTGGAGCTCTGGGATTGGTTCCCCGATCAGCATCAGTTCCTGCCTCAGCTTCCCGTTCACTCCGAGCAGCTGCTCACACCTGACGGAGAAAGAGACAATCAGCGCACCACCTACCAACACGTGAAGCCAGAAAGTGATCAGAATATCTCACCATGACTCAAATAACCTGATTTCAGTGCTACCCACTGATGTTTGACCTGTGACCTGACGAGTCAAATTCTTGATATTCAGTGTGAAACTCCTGTTCTAAAGTCACAAGTCAGCACTTGCATCCACATTCTTGTTCAGTGAACAACCCAATTTCCTCGTAATCGTTACATTGACTACGACTTCATCATCCCTGTGACAGTACAAAGCAGAGAGGACGATGAAAACAAAGCCCCACACACTTGGCAGATGCTGCAATGTTAATCACTCAGGAGGTGACGAAAACAATGAGGCGGGTTTGCTGCCTTGTGCTCGGAACTGCTGAGAATGACAGTGCCGCAGAGACTCCTGCTACTTCTGCCATGTGTGTATTAAACAAACATAAACAATAACTATAACACATTTTTATTGCAGCAAGTACTTCGAGTGTTCTCAAAGTACTTGACTCCTCAATAATGTTTGACAACTATAGCAGGAAACGACGCCCCGGAAACACTCACCAGGTCTGCAGGGGGTTGAGGTTTTCGTCAAAGGGGTGACCGATGGTGGCCTTGTGCTGCTCCCACCTCCACACTTTCAGCCTACTAATAAAACGGCTCTGACACTGGTCCAGACAGTGAACACACTCCTTCAGCAGCTGGAAACGTTTCTGCACACGAACAACAACAAAAAAATAGTAATGATAAAAAGTCATTTTATGAATGACCATGAGTGAGAGATGATGCAAAATGTTGCTTGTGTCAGGAACTGTTTTAAAAAAATTACAGGGGCAGGAGGTTGTGCCACTAAACCCACCTTTGCCATGGTTTTCAAATTAAAATCCAGCTGCTGGATCTTGTTCTGCACCTTCTGGATTTCTGCTATCGTTTGGTCGAGTCCATTGTGCTGGTGAGGTCCTGGAAAAACAATGACCCACTGACTCTACAGTAAACTACTATGTATCTTTTCCATGGAGGTCTGCACTCTGTGAGTGCTTTTCTAGCACTGTGTGTGTGTGTGTGTGTGTGTGTGTCACCTTGGAAAGCCTCACAGTTGTGCTTCTCCCAGTTGAGCTCTTCTTGCAGCTGATGCATCTTCTGCCTGGTGTTCTGCACGTCCAGCACCTTCAGGACCAGATGGTCGACGTCCTGCGTGCTGGGCGCGGACGCCTCTGGAGCTGTGTACTGCTGAATGTTGGGTATCTGCGTTTGCTACAGACAAGGCGACATACAGATTTTTTACTTTAATTCCAGAGATTTTAATTGTGAACTGTTGTCTTGTTTAGAAACATTTGAACTTTATCAATGAACTTAATGTGGGAGTTAGTTTTGGTTGGACAGTCAAGTTGAGGACAGTTCGACTGAGTTCAGACCTCCTGCCTGCCTGTTTAAAACAGGTTTCAACTAGGTCTAATTTCAACTGTATCAAAGCGATCTTACCATGTTGATCATGGCATTTTCATTTCTGAGGATGTTCTTGACCATGACTGCAAACTCTAGAGGCTGGTGACAAACAGCCTGTAAAAGCAAGCACACATCTGAAGCGGCTGCACAAACGTTGAGGACAAAATGAAAACGTGTCTGAAATGAAAGGATCCGCTTAGATGCTGCTATGGATGCAGCAGCAGCAGCCGTACCATCTTCCTGCCGATCTGCATCAGCTTCATCCTGTCCACCACGTTAGAATTGTGCTGAGCCATCGACTGCAGCGTGCTAATGGCCTGGTCGAACAGAATCCGAGCCTGGGATTCCTGTTCCACATTTTCCAACGTGAAGTCCTCCCTGTGAGCAACACACCCACCCACAAACACTAATTTACAGTAATTGCAACTATGTGTGTCTATGGGCATCTCATACCATCTTTGGCTCTCGATCCATTCTGCCAGGAAGTGTCGGGCTTCGATGGGAAAAGTAGCAGGGGGGTAAAGGTCGTTGATGGTCTGATCAGGCAGAAATGGTAGCATATGCGACATATGCACCCACTGGGTCATGATCGAGTCAGGCTGCAAGAAAACATAAGATACATAGAACTCAATATTTTACATTTTTTGTTGATTTTTTTTAAAACTCACATATTCAACGTCCTGCAGTTTTACTCCACATTCACGTTCAGGTGTTTATGGAAACGATATTCAGGTTAAAGCCCTTCACAGATGTTTCCCTCCAATTGCAGAGAAGTGTTGAATAGACTGGAACCTCTGTATATGTTTCTACAACGGCCCAAAAAGGACAAACGTACTTTAATTCTATTACCTTTACGATCTAAACTTAAACGTGTTCAATTCTCAACACATCGACAACAAATGTCAGGAAAGGAAGGGACAACATGGATCTCCTTAAATGTCAATTATGCCAGGCAAGTGCAACATAAACAACTATCAAACGTGCGGAAATGTAAATGTTTTTATAACATTATAACATGCTGGCGTTTGCTTACTAGTAAAATAGTTGATAAAGCAAAATATTCACCCTTTTCCCCAAATACCAGAATATAAGGCAGAGGAAAAAGACCAACCCGGGAGAAAACGAGTGAATTTCTTGCCTTTTGACGTGATATTTGGGTAAATTTCGAAACCCTAACGCAATCGGTGATATTTTTGTTGCCAAACATTTCAATTTACGCAGGCCGGACGAGGCCTCGGAGGCTACCAGGAGTCAGTCGACGCGTTCACACTAAAAAAGCACTTACTTTCACTTCAACGTTCAGTTCAACACAGTGCAAACCAACTGCCTCGACGCCTCTGCCTTCCCTTTCGGTTCGAACGCCTGTCACTGCCGAAGCCCCACGCAACACCCGTCGTCCATCGACGAATGGACGCTTTCCTTTCGTCCGGTAGCAGAAGATTTGGTCTCGAACGGCTCTCACGGAGCTCAACGCAACTTTCAGATCGGTCTCACTTCCCCGTTGAACGATCAACGTGCCACCAAAGGAGGGGCGTGCGTTATTTCCTGTTCCCATATTGAAGTTTAAAAGCAATCGTCATATCTCCAGTCCAAAGCTGGACTGGCGCATACGCACAAAGTTGTTTTTACGCACCGGGGGCTTCTGATTTCCTCCCTTTTCTCTGCGCTGTGGTCTGCGTTTAAGAGGTCCAATCCAAACAATGGCATCCCGAAATTTAAGCGCAACGTTGAATAGAAACTTGGGTCCAGTCGCTCTGCCAGAGAAAGGATACGTAGGAGGGGGAAACCTTGCAATTTCCAGTAACTATCAAGACGCACATGATTAAATATAAGCCGCGCCAGAACCACTTTCGGGAAACAGATAGCAGTACCACAGAGTCGGTCTTCCGGTTTCTCATACGAGTGATTCTTAATATTACAGACAACACAGCGTGGATTTGCAAACAAATTCATATACAATGTAGAAAGAACCAACAGAACTGATCCTAGTACGGTGACACAAATAGTCAAAGCTTGATCTGACCTTCTCTGATTGACTCCGATGATGCGTATGTTGCTGGTACTTGTTCTTACATTCTCTTGATATCTCTAACAGCTGTTTTTCCAATTAAGGATTACACAATCACATACCCTATTGTGTTAATCAAAAACATGTCGAAGGAAATGGCTTGTACTGAAATAATCCTGTTTATCGATTGCTATATTTGTTGTGTATTGAGTACATATTGTATACTGTGTATAATTTTTTTCTTTTCATTTATGTTGACAAGCGATTGTGCCAAATTGATTTTCCTCTGTGATTAATCATGTAATCTGTCTGTCTATCATAGTAATTAATTCTAATTTAATTAATACTGTTTTAAAGAGGTCAGTAAATAATACCGGACAGTGGACCACAGGACAAACTGAACTAAATAACGTCTCTAAAATGACACCAACTCGTGTTTTGTTACAGTGAGTTTGCGTTTCTTCAAGTCAACCACACGGGGGAGCTGTAGTCGTGCTATCTGGAGGTAGCGCAACTGTCTGGCAAAATCTGCAAAACAGGAAGCATTAAGCACATCTGCTCAGTTTCTTCATGCATGTATTCCTTTATCACAGCCAAGGATAATTTGCTCTTCTTTTATTGTTTTTTTTCCCGATGCTTATTTAATAATTTATCATTGTTTGTCGTGTTAGGGGGCAGGCTTAAATATTTTACTCAACATTCCACTTGTCAAACCTAATTTCCTTAAGAGTTTTGAGTGACCTGTCCATAAAAATAAAAAAAAAGCATTTTGTTTTAAAGAACCTAAGTTTCAAATTCTCATTTTGTGTGCTTACGTTAGTGTAACCCTCATTATAGTTCATTATAATTTGACATTCCTACTTTAGGCTTCCCACGTCTTTTAAAATGCAAAATATGTAGTAACTATGAGAAAAAAATGAAATCAAATTATTATGAATATTTTCAAACCCTAGTTGTCCTGTCATTATTGGCTGACAGCCTAGCTCTCTCTAGGCTGCAGGTTTGATGTTCAAAACTCATCTCAAAATGTTAGATCCAAGTTTGCTGCATTACCCTTCCCTGTGTTGGGGTGTCATCATCATCATCATCATCATCATCATTAACATCATCATCATCATCATCATCATCATCTGTGGGGTCCTCTTAGGTAAAGGGCCCTTAATGCACTGTTGCAACATCTGGAAGTAATACAGCTGTGCTGGGTATCTGTAGGACCGGGGGGTTTGGAGGGGTTTGCAAACTCGATTTTGGTGGGGGGGAGGGGGGGTGCACGGCTGGGCTGGTTGCTGCTTTGGCCCTGGGGGTCCATGTGTCCCTGACTTCAAAATAGACTTGATTGCTAACAGCTGGCAGTCCTAACTCACCCAGTGTCAGGGCTCTCCTCTGATGTCAACCTTGTCAGTATCAAGGCCTGGACAATGGAAGGCCAGCAGCAGCGAAGGTAAGGGGGAGGTCCGTGCGTGCGAAATTAGAATCAGAAAACGATATTTTTATGAAGGTTGTTATCATAAATAACTTTCAGATTTTGTCAAAGTGCTCCTGAAACAGCCTGAAGCAGGGATACATAAAAAAAGACTTATGGTGCACATTTGTTGAAATGTAATTTAGAATATTCTCATGGAAAACAGAACAAATAAAAATGTGTCATTTTTATCAGCAATCATTTAGTTGCCAATCAGATCATATTTTAAGTGCAACATTCTTTTCACTGTACTGTTACGAAAGTACTGTGTCCTAATATTCACCTCCAAGTATGAGTAAATAGGACGGAAGCTCATTAGCATCTTTTATTATCACCTAATTAGTCCAATCAGCAGGGAGACGGACGTGACTGACTTCCTAGAGGACAAAAATCAGTCAGGATAAGGAGGACAAACTGTTTTGCTTTTTCCCCCTTTTCTGGATGAAAATGCTTTCACAGGAAACATCTAGATGGATGGAAAGAACTGAGCTGCCTTATTTAAACCTGTTGTTCTCTCTTTCTCTCTCTCTCTCTCTCTCTGTCAATACTCGTGAGAAGCGCCAGTGTTCACTTTAAAAATAACTGTTCAAGTTAACGTACCTTATATAAGCTATAGTAACACAAAGTTACATAACATACTGGGTTGCTTTATGATCAAAGCCCCTTGGCTTTGGATTTAAATATTGCAAAGTTTAAAGTTCTATTCCTTGGCCCACTGTCAACACTTCCTGAAAATTTCATTAAAATCCTTTTATAACTTAAGTTATTTCGCTAACAGGCGAACAAACAAACTGTCACATCACCTCCTACCATGGCGGAGGTAATTATCCTTCATCAGGGGATGGAAAGCAGTCAAGGTTGTACCTATAATAGAGCCAAGCAGCATTATTTGAATTAATTACAACACCGCCAGCATCTCTACTCCACTGAGATTCTCTCACAGAGATTTTGTCGATGAACTAATAGTGGATCTTCAAACTTTTTCTCACCGTTTTGCACGGATTTCCTTTATTTTTTTGAGTCTTGAAAAGATGTCAGGAAAGGCCAGAAATAGCCTGGAAAGGCCTTTGGGAGGAGTTGTTGTTTACAGACAGTGACAGATATGAAGGACCTCTGTGCTCTGGTGCTGGGCCCAGAGCCTCAGGGGTGTGCTCCACTGCTTCTGTTGATCTGCTGGATGCTGCAACACACATCCAAAAACATAACTCACATGTCGGGCAAAGACAGTTCTTATCCTGTCAACATGTCTTCATTACAGCCAACTGTTCTTCATGGGCCACACAGTGAAGCCGTAAGCAGGTTCGGACCTTGAGGTGCACGTGTGTGTGTTTGGGACAAGAAAGAAAGAGCCATCGTACAATATGGACAAATTCTGTTTAATATTGTGTCATACTCTTCTCTTAAAATACAGTCTTTTCTGAGGTAGACCATTACAGTTCAAGATCATCATCCTTTTTAAAACAGACATCAAAAACGACATGAAATAAATACTTTCATGTACAATATGCCGCAAAAATGAGGTAGAAATGGTTACAGAAACTGTACACTAACCAAGAACAAAGCTACTGTGATAACAGATCACAACATAAAAAATAGAAGCTTGTTTTGTTGGCCAAACTGTTGGAAAAAAAGACCTCAAAGTTTGTATTTATTTGTAGCTCTAAGACTTTCGTACATCCACTTCCCAGTGCTGCTTTGAAATAGGGGCAGTTCTCTAATTTCTGACTGTTTTCTGTGTTACAGACAGCGATCAGTGTGCACAGCAGGGGTCACTCTGATTGATCTGGCTATATGGCATGACTGAAGCCACCAGCTGGAGAGGGACGGCTGCACGGCGATATGGGGTTGCTGGACATCAATCAGACCACTTCCACTCCGGAGGAATT
>BJFM01001307.1:174002-186897 GCA_016586285.1 Arothron firmamentum
ACATGGCTACTTGGGCTTGTGGCCAGGGGGCAATCCAATCTAATGAGATTGCACCAGGGAGAAAGAGAAAAATAATGATGGAAGGTTGGTGGGAGGGAAAGTCCAGGGAGCAAAGAGTGGTAGGAAATATTACATCACTCTGTGTACCTCCGCGGGACCATGGCAACAGTCGAACACGCTCGACCTCCGCAGTTCACTGAGCAGATTTTTCCAGCTTGTTAAAACAGAAGCTGGAGGGCCGCTGGAAAAAGAGACGTGTCTAGATTGTCTACATGTCGGGTCCGTCTGCAGTACGCGCACACAAAGTGTCAATGTTTAGACTTTTGGATCTGCTGCAGTCTGAAACCTTCGTTTCGACCGTCTCTCTCTCGTCCCCTCTGGACCTGTTTTGTGCTGACTGCAAGTGGGAATTTGTGCATTATATTTACATTTATCAAATAATATTTTTGTAGACATGCATACACAGGATATGTAAACACTTAAAAGCACAGATATTTGCTAGCAGTTTGTCCAACAAAAAAAGCGATCGTTTCCTCTTTTCTACATAGCAATTCTTGAAGACATCACTCCACCATAAACTACAATAAAAAGGGTAAAAGAACAAATAAGAAAACATTTATATATTCATATATAATAATACATGGATTTATGGCATCAAATATCCTTTGAAATACCTGAATTACATTCAATGTTACTCTTTGTAGCATATTCAAGTTTCTCTCCCGAGGTAAAAGCCCAGCTGTCGCGGGTGGTACAAGACTGTCTGGTTTCTCCTTGCACTGCTCTCTACTAAGAACCTAAGATTACATATACATTCTTTAATTTCATATTTCTGAGGTAAAGAAATTCTTCCTGAGCATTTCAAACAACACTAGATACTAAAACAAAGAAAATTAGAAAGTGAAATAGAAAACAGAGACGTTGTTCGCGCAGGTGGGTATCGTCCCGTGAGCAGGATTCTCAGGAGGTGGAAAAAAAATAAGCAGATGAGGAGGAGGAATGTGACATCAAAACTAAAGACAACAACCCAGGAAGAGTTCTGGTCAGTGATTTGTGACACTTGAGGAGGATTTCTGCAACCAAACGTGCTGTTTTAGGTTTCATGGAACAGCCAAACTCCTGGGAAAAACAGGCTTATATTCACACTTAAAGTTTAATTTTCTTGCTGCATGATAGACCCCGGAGGACTGTTTTGGTGAAGAGCTTTCAAGATTGAACGAGTCTGAAGACTGTTGATTATGCATTTGGCTTGATGGGATTTGGTTTTGAACTTTGTTTAAATGTTGCTACCCAGCTCTTTGTTTTGAATCTAATGACAACATCATTACGATAATATGGAAGTGGCAATAAATAGAATCCTGAGAGGGGGGTTTTCCAAACCCTGATTATCCATAATCTTGGACCGTGTCACCTAGCAACACATTATTGATTTTTGTCCTGGACAGAGTCTAATCAGGATATCTATCTGAGAGAATCCATAATTGTACTAAATCAGATTTTCCCATTGGCCAAAAGACTAACGCACTTCTCCAGTCACCAAGGCCCATGCGTCTTTTCTTTGGGGAAAATGAAATATTGCAGATATTCGTGTTAAAGCAGAAAATAGAAAAATATGGCATGCTACTGCCAGGAAAACAACTCTGTGGACTCTGCAGTACGGAAAAACTCATCTGGATCTTTTGGCTGCATAAATGGTATTTATGGTAATTTAAAAACAAAACCAAAGAAACATTCCCAAGGCTTGCCGTATTAAAGCAACAAGATGGTTACAATGCAGTCCGAGCACAGTGACTGGCTGCTTTCTTAGTGGTTATACATCTTGCTCCACTCTATACACGTGTCCAGTTCTTTCGCTGTGGTGTGGGGCCGCACCTTGCAGAAGGCATTCTCAAAGTCTGTGAAGGCTGGGGGTTTGGATGAGGTGGGGATTACATGCATGGCCCCAGCGGAGGAGGATGCTGAGGAGAGCGCCTGCTGGCTGAGCTGGAGTAGCTCCCACACTGAGAAGCCCTCTGTGCGCTGCAGCACGGCATTTAGCTCCCTTTCACTCAGGCTGCAGCCCTGCGGTGACAGGGCCTGCAACAACACCTGCCGACGCACGGTGACATCTGGCAAGCCGACATGATACCGCTTGTCAAAGCTCCGATGGACTGCATCTTGCAGCAGATCTGGTCTGCCGGTGGCGCATACGAGAATCGTCAGACCTGTTGTCCCAACCTGGACCTTCTCCAAGGTGGTCAGAAGTGTCTGTCTCAGTCCCTCTTCTTCCATGGCCTCCACCTGGTTGAGAAGTACTACAGAAGGCTGCCTTGAGCCTGCAACTTGCAACAAAGAGCCCAATATGTGCTCAGCCTCAGCCTTCCCTTTGGAGGCCAACATGGCTCCGCTGAGCTGGTAGAAGGAAGCCCCCAGCTGTGTAGCCAGAGAACGAATCAACGTAGTCTTACCCCCTCCTCTTGGACCAAACAGTAGAACAGTTCTTGATAGGTGCATCACTGGACTGGGCCTCAACACGGGCCAGAGGAGATTCTCTTCCAGGGCGGTCTTGACATGGTTCAGTCCAGCAAGCTCTCCCCAGCTCAGTGCTGGGCTGCAGTCCAATAATTCCCCATTGACAAGATCCAATAGTCGGGGATCAGGACTCTTGATAGCCTCAACATTTGGAGCACATAATGACGGGCGCTTTTGGGCCTGGGAACGGTGCTGTTGCTGCTGGATAAAGCCCTGATCTGTCACAGCATTTTCTCCTTTCATTCCAGCTGGAGGACTATATTCCCCCGCTGTCCCAAACTGAGGAGACACCAGCGGCTGGGATGAGGGCTTACTGGTCTTAAAGGTTTGAGGGTCTGTGCTACCAGAACTGCTGAATCCATTTCCTCTGCACTCTGTTTTATCATTTACACTGTATGGTGAGTTCCCACCAGCCTTTAAAGGCTCATAGCTATATTTCCTGTAACGGGACCCATCTCCACTCTCATCATCTTCTACACTCATCTCAAACGCTTTTCTTTTTAAGGTGGCTCCAGATTCTGAGGTCCCAAGGTTGGTGGTCGAGTAACTGTAGCTGCCTCCAACCACTGTTGGCCTTGATGGAAGTGGAGTCGGGGCTGGCAGGCCTGAGGGCAGGTACGTTGCAGAGGGGTGAGTGTAGGTGGGGGCTAGACTGGTTTGGGGAGGGTATGTAGTAGGTGGGTAGTTATAAACAGGTGTAGTAGGGCTATAGCTGGCTACAAGAGAGGGGGTTGATTGGATAGTCTGGAGAGAAGCAGGGGGAAGTGCTGCACTTGGTTGGGGACAGTACCCTGAGGAAAGATAGGTGCCATTGTAGGTGGAAGGATACTCGCTCGAGCCACTGCAGGAGCTGCTGCCACTGTAGCCAGAGTCTGAAAGGTTACTGTTCACAACCGAAACACTGGTAACCCCAGGAGGGACTGGAGATGTGGCTACAGCTTTGGAACCTGAGAGGCTGTCGTGGCCTCCAGGGGGCAGAAGGGAATAGGAGGAATCAGTGCTGTGTGTCAACGGCCAGGGCTCCAACTCAGTCTTTTGACCGTTGAGGCTCCCAAAGGCACCAGGGTCTGGGTAGGCGCTAACAGCTGGCGGCCGGTCATACGGCAAGTCTGGCACACCGGCATATTTCTCAGCATAGCGCTTTAACAAGTTAGAGGCCGTGAGGGCAGAGATGTCGTCATTGGCCCAGGCATAGTTGTAGGTGCCACGGCTGCGGCCAGAGTACAAGTCCGATTTGTGGGCCGGAGAAGAGGTGGTGGAGGAGACATCCAGGTACTGCTCAGGCCATTGGCTGAGAGACTGGGCATGCTCTGGGTTCCAGTGCATCTTCAAAAAACCTGAGAAAAATGAACACAGGAATAAAGGTCATGATTTTCATTTATTGGGATGGTGCGATACACACATTACTGAGATGTTGTTAAACTAGTTATTTTTCTTTTCACACAAGTTATTTTGATATGCACACAAGGGACACAGTCATGTTATTGCAATTTATTATAACACATTATGCATTTAACATTTTCATTTATTGGATGTGAGTGTGAAATATGTTCTCAACCAAAACAAAAAGTGAGGTGCGCAAACTTTATGAAAAATGTTTAAAATGTTTGTCGCACGTCAGCAGAGAGAGCTCAAATTTCCAAGAGACATCTGCAAAAAGAATCTAAAGAAAAGAAGTTCAGCTGGTCCTTCATGTCAGGTTGCAGTTTCCCAGCTTATACTGGGAGTGATAAGATCCCACCACAATTCCCTGTACCACTAACATCTGCAGGTCTCCCAGAGTAGCTATTGTTATCTCCCCATGCATGTTGCACTGAATGCCTTCCCTCTCCGCCCTGCACCCCCAGCTACCACCCACCAATCCACCCACCCATAGTACACCAGAGGCTCAGTGGCTGTGTGTGTGTGTGTGTGTGTGTGTGTGTGTGTGTGTGTGTGTGTGTGTGTGTGTGTGTGTGTGTGTGTGTGTGTGTGTGTGTGTGTGTGTGTGTGTGTGCGTGCGCACACGCGGAGGGAGTGAGAAATAAAGGGAAAAAAGAAGGGGGTGGAATTGCAGCATAGTGTGCTATTCATCAGCACAGTCTCCCATGGAACATTGGGAAAGTGGAATGTCTGTTCCTCTGGCTGACTTCAGCACTGGCTGAGGTTTGATTGATCATAGATGCTGCACACAGAGCACATCACAGAGCTAAAAGGGAGGCCAGTCAGAAAACAGATTGGTTTTTTGGTTGTTTTTATTTTTTTCAATTTACTGTTTTCCATCATGCAAGATCCTGTGTTTCCCCAAAGAATCTGAAGTGTTGCATGTAAAATGTCTCCATTGTAAACTTGCTTGGTAATAAAGCTAAGTGAACAACTTGCAGGCATCTTTTCAGCGCTCAAATGGAATTTCTGCCAGCTTTGAAGCTCATTCACTGAACAGTCTGTATGCTGAGCTTTGAATTTTCATACATTTAAGCGTCTTTATCTGAGATATATTTCAATATAACAGTTATGAAGTTTTCCCTTTTCTGAGCACTACCTGCACTTCTTGCTGAAGCACTACCCTGACATTCCATACATAGCTTGGCATTATTGAACTGTCACAATTCACCCTGAGGTGGACTACTGCAGCAAGAAACAGCAAGGTTAAAAAAGGAATATGGCAAAAGCCATCATTACTGGCCTCTTTGCCTCACCTTCACTGGACGTCTGATAATTCATTATTCATGGCTTCTGTGTGTGGAGCCAGGCGTCTTATTGCTGTTTAAATCAAATATCAATATCCACGGACCACACCTAAACTTTGGCCTCTTTCTTCACCCGCTTTGCAAACCTCCCCATGTGTGTTTTCAGATTATGCCCGTTATTTATTCAGTCAGATGAGACCAGCAGACCAGATGGCCATTGGATTATCATGTCCTTCATATTCAAATCCACTGCCTTAAATTCCCAATGACCAAACCAGTTCAAGTACTTCCTTAATCTTCGGCCAACCCACACACCTAGCACAAGAAGATTCTCACACTCTGCTCACTTGCTTAACAAACGTGCTGAACACGTCTTGCCACCACCCAAATGACCTCATATTTTTGCGCTCGGACTCGCAGGTCTTTGTCCAGGCTGCAGAAACCGTATATGTCCTGCAGGCCCTTCGCATCTGCAGCCCGACCAGTTTGTGAGCAGCCACAATAATGGGGCCTGTGTGTGACAGAGATGGATGAGAGCCCAGGGGAGCTCATAAAACCTGCAGCAGGGAGGGAGGGGGGGAGGGAGGGATGGACGAAGGAGATGGAAGTAAGGGAAAGAGTGGACAACAGACGCTAGATTTTGTCCAAGCATACAGGAGTCAACATTAGAAGTCTCAGCGAGGCGGGCTAACTGCTGTCCACTCCGTCATTAGAGCCGTATCAATAAAGGCTGGACTCTCACACTCATCCTATTTTAACAAACTCCCCAGCTACCCATACACAAAAACCTGCTTTTAAACTACACTTTCTTCTTCTAGGTAATTCATTCTGGATGTGTGGAGTGTGATAGATGGCTGTCATTCACCCTGATGAACACACAGGATTTCAGTGCACTTTAGCTCTTCCTGTGTAATTAGAGCTGGCCTTCTGCCTGTGTCAGTTTTTTTTTTTTTTTTTAAGCAGATCCACTGCACAATAAACTGAGCAAGCTCTAATCTACACTTCTGCTTAAATCAGAGCCATCGTGTAGATTAATTCACTGGAGGGTTAGAAAGAAAGCTAAGATTAGAAGTAGGAAATCAGGACAAAGTATATATCCAGTGCATTCATTAGATTAACCTCAATGTAAGCTGAGCTGTAACAATAATATAGATTTTAATTATTCTAAAGAATGAAGAAAGGGGACAGATTATTATTAATATGATGGTACTTTTTTTTTTTTTTTTTTTCAAAAGATTCCAGTTCCTGGACCTGGAACATCACTGTGGACTAAGGATTAAAGATTAAACCCCATTATTATTAATGGTCAGGGACACCATCATGTTTGGCAAGGGTTAGGCATTCTGTCCTCATAAAATTATTCTGGGGAGCCATGGCGGATGCTTTAATCCAAGCAAAGTGGTCCAATCACTGAAAGAGTTTAAATCATTCTACTATTTAGCAGCTGTCACATTGAGTTTATGGAAAGCAGAAAAATGTCCAAATATTCTTTCGCCTGATGGTCAGATTTGGCTGGAGGTTGATAAGGACCTCATATGTATGCAGATGAAAAAGTGTGTGTGTGTGCGTGTGTGTGAGTTGTCTCCTTGTCCCAGGAGAGACAGATGTTCTTCTGCTGACCGCCTTACTGTCTGTGTGGCCATTGTGGCGGACGGCCATCCAGCAGACGTGCGTGGCTTGGACAATCCAGTTGGCCCTGAGACAAAGCCTGAAGGATCCTATTGTCAGTGCCCTGTCTAATTATGGAAATCTTATTAATCTATTCTGCAGCAGTCCACTGACAGCTTTTGTGTCAGCCTGGGATTTATGGAGGGACCTGTGTGAGCTGCACCCTATTGAAGGAGCGTGTGATGAAGGCAGCGCTCTCTTCAGAAGAAACTGGCTTCACATTGAGGAGGCCCTAAAATGAAAACTGAACCGCTCTGGGCTCAGGGGGAGTGTGTTCCGTTCATTCATGAGTTCTGTCCGGGTTTACTCAAGTCTTCCATTTACAAAGTCAGCGAACCCCCTGTTAGCGAAGTGGAAATGAAGCAGATCCAGGGCCATGGAGTCTGGGAGTACTCTCCACAGTGTTGTGTTTTCCTATGACATAAGTATCAGTGGCTAAGTTGAAACAGTATCTTGGCAGAATGCCTGGAGGTAGAGTGCACTGATGCACTTTCACAGCTCCCATGAGGTTGCTTTTCCCGTCTCCCTTCCCGGCACCTTTGTTTTCCTGCCTTGAGGAACAAAACGGACATGGATGGAACAACCCTTCTGGGACACCGGGCTATTAAACTGTGCCGATTGTGAAGAGGCCTTGTTTACAAGAGCACCGTGGATCAATCTAATCAGGGCTCCATTCAGGCCTGAGCACCACCCCCACTCACTGACCAGGGAGCACAACCAGCACTCTGCTCCGTCCTGCACGTCCACACGGAGAGAGGGTCCACAGGGAGAGCCACGGAAGTTCACTCAAAAAATACATAACCGCCACATGAAAACAACTATATTTTTAATTAAAGATCATCCAAACAGACTTGTTAGTTCCAAAGACCCCCACACCAGAGGTGAATGCATGGCTGTGTATATGCTCTCCAAAGAGACATAGATCTCTCTCCTCAGACTTTTTTATTTTGAAAAATTTTTTATGTGCACGCATCCAAATGCAAAATCGGTCTACAAGATCCCTTACATTTGTGTACCTTCATTATCTTGATTTGTCGTCCATTCTCCAAGTCTTTTAACTCTTCTATTTTCAAGTTCCCTCTGATTTATGGCACTAATATGGTGCTGGACGCTCTCACTCAGCTGCGGCCGTCCTACCTGCTCTGTCATAAAAACACCAATCTGAGAGGCTAGCCACAATTCACAGCCTGGCAGGTGGAGGCACGGTGGAAAATTGTCCCTTGATGTTCTCTCACTTCAGGGTGAAATACACTTTTTATCAGCTCCTGCAGATTCTTCTGCGGCACTGAAAAATTCCTCACATATATTGTGGATTATTCATGTTGTGCTACACTTTACTGGCATACTATATCAAATTATCGATATCGTCGCCACAGATGCAGAGTAGCCTGTTGTCAAAGAGGCTACTGTTAAAAAGCTGCGAGAGGAAGTGCAAGTCAGTCTTGGAGGCCCTTTCCGAACTGCGCATCATTACAACAGGGGTCATAATTTACCACACATGCATAGTTGGACATTACCATGGAGAGTTATTTTAAATCCATGTGTTACTCATGGGGCTTCTTCACTAAAAGGAAACACAACTGCTACCTCTTAAGAAGACGTAAGAACAGAAGAGTGCGGCTCTGGAGTTTTCACACCTGCTGCCTGAAGCACGAACAGACGCAGCTCATTTCAAACCGGCCTCAGCAGTCCGCTCCCAGGAGAAGGGAGCCCATCTCCTGCAGTGGCATTGAGGGATGTCCTCCGTGTGTGTGTGTGTGTGTGTGTGTGTGTGTGTGTGTGTGTGTGTGTGTGTGTGTGTGTGTGTGTGTGTGTGTGAGTGAGTGAGTGTGCAGCTATCTTATTGCCTTACTCTAGTCAGAGCTATCTTGCAGCAGAGTGACAGTTTGACATTTACTTATATTTTGTTTCATTGCCCTTCAGGAATGGTTCAGTCCAGCTGTCAGAAGAGTTTCTGTTAGTACGAGTGTATTAGAGTAGAAGGACAATAAGGCTGATCTGTCAGGAGGGTTTCACGGTACATACATAAAATGAAGAGTCATAAGAAGCGGGGAGATTCAGGGTAAATGCAATTATTCAAAGCTGGTTTATCAATGGAATAAGACAAGGACCGGTTTGTGAAGTCTCAGGCTCATTAGCAGTGAATTAATATTCATTGTCATTAAAAGGCTGGTTGGAAAAGAGGCTGGCTACCTGATGACATTTGTTCAGCATTGATTAATTGACACACACGTTTAGAATTGCTAATGATAGTGCAGCAAAAAGTAAACAGCCCTGGGAGCTTGCTCATTTTACAGCCGCTTCCAAAACTACAAGCCCTGGAAAATAATTGCTGGATGCGTCGCTTCATGCTCGTAATTTTAGAAACAACTCCCCATCCCCCACGCCTGCTAACGCACGTCCACAAATGGCACAGCCCCGTCCACACTGCCCCTCCCCTTCAAGAAAAACAGGGTCCCTATTTTCTGTGACTGCAGGCTGGCTTTAGGTCATTGTGTCCACTAATATATCAAGGAACAGCTGTCCTAAGGCTCCGCGATGCCCAATCACCCCTTCCATCTGTCCCACTTGCCCAATCTCTGCTCTGTCTCCCCCTCTTCAGTTTTACTTCTTGCAAGCTTCTTCTTTTTTAGTTTCTGCTCCTCCAACTCCATTACCCCCCCACCACCACCACCAACACACACACACACACTCATTGCATTCCCTCCTGTTTACTCCAGTTGCATTGGCCCCTCTGTGTTACCATCTTCTCTCTGTGTAGACAGTACTGCAGTTTGTGTTTCTGTGTAAATACATGCACCAACTAGAATAGAGAGAGAGCCAAGCAGCTAGTCTCCTCACATATTGTGACTTAATCCGAAACACCACCAAAATTTAATCTTCTATTCCTTGTCCCATTAGCAATATTTCTGAGAATTTTATTAAAATCTATTCAAAGCTTTTTGATTTATTTTGCTAACAAACAAAAAGACAAACACAGCAAAAAAAAAAAGAAAAAAAACCCTCCTTGGTGAGAGTTATTAGAGAAAAATCAATGCTTTCCACTAGCACACGTTCCTCTGTGACACTGCATTTTATGATTGCAGTGTTACAAACAGCAGTGATTAAAGTCTGCTCTCTTACAGGTATTAATTAGCCACGCTGGTGTGAAAGATGCTTCTCATTGTTGAGCATTAAATTCTGCTGCCTCAGAAATCCAGTGAACTGTAGCCACCCAAATGAGCCTCACCACCCTGGTCTCATAATTGGGCCCTTAACAGGAGCTGAGGTCTCCTTAATGAGCTGATGACCCTCAGAGACGGAGCAGAGGACTGGTTCACTCCCAGGGACCAGGCTGCCTAACCTTTACTCTTGTACCAGCACACACAAATACACACAGACACAGACACAGACACAGACACAGACACAGACACACACACACACACACACACACACACACACACACACACACACACACACACACACACACACACACACACACACACACACACACACACACACACACACACAGGGCTAATTAGAGGCCATTCACACCTCACACTAATGATCCCGGGTCTTATTCACCCACACATTAGCAGAATGTATGTTTACCAAAGGGCCTCACAATGCCTCTCCACTGTGCCACTCTTACCACTCTGTCCACAATGGGGACTGAGACCAGTGGAGCCCTTCAGCCCTCTCTGTTTGGGGGCCAAGATGAGATCCACTACTTCTGCTTTCTATACAAAGTACTCCATGACGCGGCCAAGTTGTTCACATGCACTCATAGGAAACACAAAAACAGCCCGACAGAGAAAGCGAAGGAGAGGGGTCAGTCAGAGGAGAGCTATAAAAACTGCCAGATCTCGAGTCCCCTGTGTTGTGTGTGAGAGAGTGTGTGTATATTCACTTTTAAAAGAAAAGGTATTGGTACACCAGCAGGGGCCCACAGCAACAAGAGTTAAAGCACTCCTGGGTTGCAGCCTGGGACTGATTTAAGAGTGTGTTTGAAGTGCAGATTACAGATTCTTTGCACCAAATCCCTCCAGGAGTATCCATGGCCCCTGGAATCTCTCTCAGGTTTCTCCTCAGGTCCAGCCAGGGCTTCTCACCCCAGCTTGAAGTCTTTTGGACTGGACAGAGGTGAGGACCAAGCCCCTGACACACCGGGAAAGTTAAGATGCACACACTAAACAGTGGAGCTAAAACTTTAAATAAGACTCATGGCTGGAGGTTGAACGCCTAATCACTGTGTGCGCACGTATGCAGTGGAACTCATCTATTTACAGGAGCAGAAATGCCTGCTACACCAGCCAAAAGTAGCATAGTGGAGCAGAAATGCTCTACATTCCCTCAACAAGAATTCCAACATGGAGGTGAGAGTCTTCACATGTCCTATACATCTGCAAAGTCCTGCGCAGTTGGACTTTTGCTGCGCAGAATTATGACTGCAGGCTCTTCACTTAAACCCAGCGCGCTCAGGGGCGTGTGTGTGTGTCACCGGTCTGAGAGTAAATAACACAAGTATCTAACACCGCTGTGCGTCCTCAGAGGCTCCATCCAAACGCACACCACCGGGCCGTTCCATAACAGTGCCACCCTCTTTCGGTGCATTCAGATCATAAAAGTGAATCACACACAAAGGCTAGCACGAAGCACGCTGGGAGATTCTCATGAAAGAGCCACAGTGTGCCAGCCAGCTCTGAAAGCATGTCAACTATTCCACCAGCAGTTTGAGACATTCTTGGACATGTTGTTCGCCTGAGCAACAGAGAGTGTGTTCAGTCAGCGTGGATCAAGCATGGAGTGAGATGATGGGGGGAGATTTTAAACAGCCTGGATAACAAACAGCACAAGAATGCAGGCCTCTGCATTCATATATGGTCAATATGTGAGAATGAACATTATTAAACCTGGAAAAACCAGCTTTGAATCCATCAAGGACTGCACTAATTTTTGGAGGGCCAAACATTGAAAACTAAAAAAAAAAATTTTTTTAAAATTACAAAACATAATAACAGTAGCTATTTTAAGAAGCTAATTGTAATTGTTTCTGGCAATCATCTGTTCGTGCTTCCGGCTGAATTCTCACACCCACTCACTTACTCAACAGTGTTTGCAACTCATATTTGAAGGTTTTTCCATCTTTCTGAGGGCATTGATTTGAATTAACTTGTGTGTCTGATTTCTCCTGTCCTCTTGTAATTGTCACTCTGATATCATGTCTCTGAGCAAAGTTAAAAAGTTTGGAAAAAGAAATGGAGTGGAGGCAGCCACATGCTGACTCGCAAACAATGCAGTTGTGGAGATTCCGAGCACTGGACTCAACTGAAAGGTGGTGGTGGTGGTGGGTGGGGAGTCTAAAACTGGAAACGTCAGTTATAAGGTCAGAATTGAAGGGAGGAAAGGGAGAGTAAATGGGGAAAGGAGGGAGAGAAGGAGGCAGCTTGTGTGGTGTGAACTCCTGCGCTGTAGTGGTAAAACGACACTGTCCGAAGCGCAGGGGTTTCTGTTGCTCAAGCCATCAGACCTCCAGCCTCCCTCTGTTTCTCTTCCGTCCCCCAGCTGCGTCTTCCGCCCGGTGATGAAACACTCTGACAGGGTCACCACTTTGTGTTTAATGTTTCCACTCGCTCATACACTTGCAGTTAACTCTGGGGGTATATTTCCCCCCCGATATCGAGCCAGAAAACGCGTTTCACAGCTGTTTATTTTTTGAGTGCAGGTCCATCGATTGAGGCAAAGTCCGCTGCAGAACAAGTTAAGTTGTGCAGCGCTCTTTCAAATTAAGAGGAAAGAGAGGAAAAAAAGGACAAAGTGTACTCACTATAGGGGACAATAGGACTCAGCATTCTGTGGAGCTGGTCTCAGTGAGAGGCAACGCTGTTATAGGAGAGCCAGCTCTGGTTAGTGTTCATCCGGTTGTAGTCCATCACTTGTATAAGCTTCCAGTGAACAGCCCTGTGTGCGAGAGAGAGAGAGAGAGAGAGAGAGAGAGAGAGAGAGAGAGAGAGAGAGAGAGAGAGAGAGAGAGAGAGAGAGAGAGAGAGAGAGAGAGAGAGAGAGAG
>BJFM01001308.1:0-12053 GCA_016586285.1 Arothron firmamentum
AAGCTGATGCTGCTGCTGCGGTTTTACCTGCAGCGGCATCATTTTAAATACACGAAGATAGATAGGATTTAGAATGTAAATATGGTCTGCATGGAATAGAAAAACATAAAATAAAGTCTGTGCTTGTAATGCATTTGTACTTTTAGGTGTGAATGGAGGAGAAACAAAAGATTATATATTGTTTGAAGAGCTTTTCACTGGAAAAAAAACAAAACAAAATACTTTAAAAAATTAATTGATTTGAAAGAAAACTCATTTCAAATTTATACATTTCAACTGATCTGTGGAATTAGTATTTTATTAAGAATTCAAACTGAAAACAGCAATTTTATTTCAGTTACGGAAGATAAATCCAAAGGAAGAAACACTCAGTAGGCAGTAGCAGAATGTTGGTAAATCCATCAGGCCTGTAAATCCATCTTCTACCACCTTTCCCTTGCGGGATCTTCTATATGAAACTGAAAATGAAGTTATGTCCATGAACTGCAGTGATTGACTTTTGAGGGCATTTCTCTAGAGTGTTCTCCCCCTCTCATTGACCTACATGGTTGTTTTTTCTCCAGGCTGCAGCTGGAATTTTATGCTATATTGGAGCCTATGTGTTCATCACCTATGACGATTATGACCACTTCTTTGAAGACGTGTACACTCTGATCCCCGCTGTCATTATAATAGCCGTCGGGACGCTTCTCTTCATCATCGGTCTGATTGGGTGCTGCGCCACGATACGTGAAAGCTCCTGCGGTCTTGCAACAGTGAGTGGGCATCACTAGCACATCATTACCAGAATGCAGTAGCAGAGAATACAATTCATTTGGACTTACCTCAGTGCTCCCCTAAACATGCTCTGTTATCATTTTTTTCCAGTTTGCCGCCATCCTCCTGCTGGTATTTGCAACAGAATGTGTGGTGGTGGTGCTGGGTTACATCTACAGAGCAAAGGTGAGTACCTAAGAATTTCTGTCAAATACTGTTCGATAAATATGTCTCCACGAGCAGCAGTTGAGCATCAAAATAGGTATTTACAATGTAGTTTCAGGTGTTTGTTTTTTTTCTATTTTGAATAACTTTAATTTTGCCTTTTTGTACCAAATGAAAAAAACGGTTACTGTGGTGACAATATTTTATGCGCGAATGCTGTTTTCAGCATTTGCAATCAGAAACATTTCATTGAAATGCACTAAAGGAAGTTCTTTTAAGTCCAATGTTAAACTAAAGGCACAAAATCAGCAGCTGTTTTTTGTTCCAGGTCGAAGATGAAGTCAATCACTCTATTCAGAAGGTTTACAATGAATACAATGGCACCAACAGCGATGCTCCCAGTCGCGCCATTGACTACGTGCAGAGGCAGGTACGAAGAAAAAAGGAAAGAAATATTCTGTCAATGGTCTCTCTCTGAAATGTTACTTGAGTACGTGTGTATGTGTGTGTTCTTATACTTGCTATATCCTGAGCACCAAATTCGCATTCTACTAGCAAAGTGAGGACATTTGGCTGATCCTCACAACTTTAACGGCCTGATTGGGGGTGAAGACTGGGTTTTAGGTTAGGGTTAAAATTGGGTTTAGGTCAGGGTTAGGGTTAAGGATTTAGTTGTGATGGTTATAGTAAGGGTAAGGGGCATTATGTCAATAAAAGTCCTCACAAAGACATTCAAGGGCGTGTGTTTCTGTGTATGAAAACTCTAAAAAAAACCTGGACATGACTTCACTAGTGCATGAAGGCATTTAGCCATGTTTTAGTTATTCTTTTCTGATGTCAGACTTTGAAATGTCTTGCTGTAAGACTACAGCAAACCAGCTACATAGAACTTGTCATTCTTCATGTATCTATGCTTGATTGTGAAACAATGACCAAAATGACCAGTCAGTTGTCTTGACAGACTGACTGCAGATCCTCCTTTCCGTTTCAGCTCCACTGCTGTGGCATTCACAACTACTCTGACTGGAGGAACACGCATTGGTTTAAGGAGTCCAGGAACAACAGTGTTCCAGTCAGCTGCTGTCAGCCCAGCTTTACTAACTGTACTGGTACTCTCACGCGACCATCTGAGCTCTACCAAGAGGTACAAACAGGCTGCTTGAACCTCAGAACAGACGTTCAGTGTGGTATTGTCTGTGTAACCTTTGTTTCTTTTGCTTCCTGTCACAGGGCTGTGAAGCTCTCGTCGTGAAGAAGTTAAAGGAAATCATGATGTATGTCATATGGGCGGCCCTCACTTTTGCATCTATACAGGTGAGGGGCAGGAGACTCATCAGAAAAATGGCTTTAATGATTGTAAAGCAAAAAGGGGTCTTAACTTCAAATGCAGTTAAGGGGAGATATGAATCATTATAAAAACTTAACACTAAATTGTCTCCAAGCAGAACTAATGTTATGTACAACTTCTCCTGGGATGTTGTTTATTATTCATTTTCCATTGAAAATTTAGAAAATTCTAATAATTTTGCCTTTTCTGTCTCTATAATTGCCACCAATGCTCTTCCAGTGACTGAACTCTGGCCCGAATGACAACAGTTTTCTCCCCCACCCGTGCTGTCTTTTCCAGATGCTGGGCATGCTCTGCGCCTGCGTGGTGCTGTGCAGGAGGACTCATGACCCGGCGTACGAGCTGCTGGTCACAACCAACAGCTATGCGTGAAAGAGACCGCAGCCATCCAAAAGGCAGCACTCAGAACACCCAAAAGCAGCTTCTCTGGATGAGTCCACCGTAGATTTCTGCTGTAGTTGTACAAGCTCAGACACACCCTGCACACTTCATGATAGAATAACAAGCACTGCCGATGTGGTTTGGGTGGAAGGGGGCTTCGGGGGGAACTCTTATTTATCGACATGCTTAGTAAATTACTGTTACTTTCAATGTTCCTTTTTACATGAAAATATTTGCAGAAGCCAAATTACTACATGGCTTATCAACACTATTCAGGATGATGTTTTTATTCTTATTTTGATATAATTTCATAGCATTTGGGCTCAAATCCACCGAAGAAGACTCGGAGTATTCTGTACATGTGAAATAGTCATTGAGGGTGTTGATGGAACTTGTTTCTTTGTGTGGTCTTTACACTTTGACTGGAGGTGGGGAGATGTGTCACGATGAAATATGCTGAAAAGAATGTGCACATTAATCCTCAGATACAGCTTTTTTTTTTAAACTTTGTGAAAACTTAGTTTCCTTTATTTTTGTCCCTCGGTGGCTTTGGAACTTTCAAAGCCATGCGTTGATAATATTGAGTTTGTGAATAATGAACACTCTGTTTTGGTGTGGATGCAATAGTGAGGCATTGCCAACATATGAATTGTGAATAAATATTTAGTTTCTCCAGTGTTATTAATAATTCCAGTGTATTTTAAATCCGTGTAGCTGTAGATTCATTCTGGTAATGAAAATCCTTTGTTGGTTTATCGGACACATACCTGAATCACATTTCTATATTTCTGTGAATTTGTGCAGTGTCTCTTTTTTGAGCAGTTATGTTATTTAGTGTCACAAAATAAGAAATATTGTGCATAGATTTTAGAACTGGCAGGAGATAAATAAAAGTATCAACTGGACTTAAATCCTGTGCTCATGCGTGAGTAAATAATACATACAGACACAGTGTCAAAGAAACTTTATTTGACTGGTGTCCTGATCAGATTTGACATGAGGAACAGCTGCCAATCAGATGCAGATGAACTGTAACAGCTTGAAGATCCTTTTTGCACAATAGGCCAAAATGTCAATGACCATCATGTCCAGCTCATCCTCACCTCAAAACAATTTGTGTAGGATATCAAAAACAGAGTGATTCGGTGTGACAATCAAACTTTAGCCTTTTGGTAATGAACTTTAGACATTTATCAGTGGAAGCAAATCAAACAACCTCGTTTAAATTTAGTTTACACAATTTAATATTATTCAGATGGAAAAGAAAAGAACATTACTTGAGCTGGAGTTAATATGTGGTGAACTTGCTCTAATAATGAATTCTTAATAAAATACTAATTCCACAGATCAGTTGAAATGTATAAATTACTTTCTGCTAGTTTCTAGAAGCTATGTTTTTAAACGCAGGTTCAGAAAGGTGAAAGTCACATCTTACTCAGATAATTTCCTGGCACCAGTCCTGTCATCCCATTCTTTTCCACCATCCACCAGCCATCTTCCCCTTGCTCTATCACTTGGACAGTTTCTCCTCTGCTTACAGACAGCTCATCAAACTCCTGACGTGGATGTGAACAAAAGAGATCTGCTTAGGTAATTGTCACACAAATGCCTTCGCTGCTGTCAAAACTAGTGGAAAAACGCTTTGGTCGTCACCTGTGCCGTGTATTCAAACATCACGCTGTAGTGATCTTCATCAGTTGAGACTCTGGGCAGAGATCCCGCAAAGTGGAGTGGTGCATAACCTCCATCTGAGTCCCCAGCTGAAAGGTCAGAGAAATGATATAATCCTTAAAAACATGCCAGGACAAAAAAAAAAAAAAAAAAAAAACCAACAAAACCCCCCCCAATAACTAAAGTATGTTTTAAATAAATATAAGCAGTTTCAAAAAAGATGAACACTACATGTTTATTTCATAGCATGAAGTAGACCAGTACAGCATGTAGTAATTCATCTGCAGAACAACACACACTATGAGAACCACCATGGACTTTACCCAGAGATTAAAAATAAAAGAAAATTAAAAAAAAAGAAACCCAATCCAGTCGATCGGCTCTGACATGATGAAAGACAGTCATAAACGTGAACCTAAAATGTGCTGCACAGTTTATTAAACTCAGAATTTCAATATTCAATAGCATTATTACACATTATTGACCCCTCAACTGTTTGACTGTGTAAATGTAATACTCACTGTCATTAGGAGTTGCTGATTGAGAGATTTGAGGGCTGTCTGTGTTGATGTTCACCGATTCGGGAGCCAGATGATCAGTACTCCTGAGGGATAGATTTGAGAAAAGTGCTGAACGGTGTTTCTGTGTTACAGTCTTATTTCCCAGTGGGAGGCTGATCTTTAAAACCAGTGCTTCCTCCTGCAAATGGGAATTCATCCAAACCTTGTCAGGTCATCCCCATCTGCAGAGGGAGTCTGGTGGTTGTCATTCCTGGACCTCTCGGTCCTGTGGCAGCTCTCAAACAGCACAGGTTCTGTGGGGGAACAGGAAACTGCTTATTGGAGAACTGAGAGGAGCTGCTGGTCTGCACACGCATGGGCGTCAATATATCTGCATCCGCATCCCTCTTGAATTAAAATGTTGAGCGGACTCAATGAAACATAGTAATAAAGCTCACCTGGAGGTTTTGTTCCTGTGCTCTTCATCCTAATAAAACAGTTGATGTCTGTGATGATGTCACACATTTCCAGTTTTTTCCTCACTTCCTCGTAAGACTGTTTTTTTTAAACAAAAGCAATGCTTTTCAGATCAACAGCTTAGCTTAACACAAGTGGCACGAATAACCATTTCCTACATTTAAAAGAAAATGTTGACAAATCTGTATCCATGCAGCTACATACTAGCTACTACATGACAGCTGGAAGCACAACTGTTAAAACACACTTCTGCCATGTTGTAAAGTCAGATGCTCACACCGTTTACTTCAGGAACATGTCGTCATGGCAGCGAAAAAATAAAGAAAAGCAGCTACGGAGGAGAAACTGGTCCAGCAGGCAGCTCAATTCCCCACATGTTGTGATTTACTGTAACCCCAAAAACCCTTGTGAGTGTTGGTTAGAAGCCTTGGTGTCGGAACCCATTCCTCGGGAGCTGCAATCCAGCTGGGTTTTTTTGTGCTCCACGGCGGAAAATGGCTTTCAAGTGGGCAAGTGGGTGAGAGATGTCAACCTGGTAGGTCAGATTGCAGGCGATTGGATTGCAGTGCTCAAAACCTGGGTTTCGACATCCCTGAGGGGGAACAGGTGTTCCAGAATCCTCCTTTCCTTTAATGGGGGTTGTTGAGCTAACTATACAAGTTTTCCAGCACCAGTACTATGGTATAAGCAGCTGTATAATGAAAGACCAAAGGTTAAATTTTATTTCTATATGATTTGAATAATCTCAGTAATTTTGATGATCCAAGTCACTGATATAGTGTTTTTTTGTTGTTGTTTTTTTTTTAGTTTTTTTAAAAATAGTCAGACTAATATATTAATGCACGTGTATAACATGTTTAGTGTTGCTGAGAGGACATAAAACCGCAGTAGAGGCACACAGTGAGGCCGACAGTATTCCATCTTCACGACAGGGGGCGCAGTGACCGCACAGGTTCTTGTCGCTGCTGATTTCTACCGCAGAAGAAGGATGGACAGACTTTGCAAGTGAAGGTAGAGCATAAAAAGTTCATCGCTTTTCTTAAAAAAGACAAAAATGATCAAAGAGAGAAACAGTCCAGTATTTAAAGTAGCGCTGTCAGCTTTAACGCGTGTTAATGGGTAGATTTTGACAGTCCTAAACTAAACTTTGACTTCAAAAGAAACACTATTTTGTTTGTCTTTCTTTTGTTAACCTTTTCACAAACGATAGTTGGAAGGTCTGTGCTTTAAATGTGTTTCGCGGGTCTGTGTTTGAGTCTGAAATGATGCACATAAAAACAGAAAAGAAAACTGGCCCACCTCGTCGTCTTTGACGCACTGCACAGACAAATGGTTGCAGTGGTCCCAGAGAGCACACCGGAGCATGGCGATGCGATCTGCCTCCAGCTGCTGCAACACCTGACAGACACGACAAGATGTTGCCTTTCTGAACCCCAGTGCATTATTCTGAAGGTCAGCAAGCCAATTTAAATGTGAAAAACTGCCCTTGTACCTCATTTTTCTGGTTGGTGCCTTGTTTTTTTTGCAAGCAAAAATATGAAGCCCACGAAGGGGATGTGGTTAGCAGCATAGGTAATTGTGTGGTGAATAACTTTAGATGTAGACCAGTTCTACATTACCTCACATGTGCTCTTGTGTGTTTCCTCCCAGTCTTGTCTAACACTTTCGAGGCCAACGATGGTGGTCGAGTGCAGCTTCTCTGAAAAAAATAATGTTCATAAAGAGCAGATCCCCTTCGACAAAATGTGCTTTCACCTATCTGTTTAGATTAAAGCAGTTTAATGGCTGATCGTGGTATTTAGATTATTTACAGGATGGTATTTCTGTACACTCCAGACTCCAACTACACTAAATTGTGTAAACAGTTATCTTTTATCTAATAACTACATTTACACATAATATATGCAAGATCTTAATGATTATTGTTCATTGTTTTCTTTCCTCTCACAAATTGAAGATGAGACATACCTGCTTCATTAGCAATCTGTCTGCATTGTTTGGCCCGATGACGGATCTGTAAAACAGATACAGTATATGCTAATCTCTGACCATACTCACAATACCACAAACAGGTCTGGGGGAGGGGGGCATATTTACTTGTTGCACCTTGTCTGAGTTTTTCGCAGTGAGGTTCATCTTCCGAGCGTGTTGTTCCGCCTCATCAGCTTCCTTACACCTCAGCTGGTAGTTCTTCTTTGACTATGACCAAACAGATTCAAGTGATAATGGACCCCACCTAGCCCACATGTGTGTGTGCTGTTTTCTCACCTCCATGGCCTTTTTGTACAAAGAGACTTTCTTCCTCTGAATCTTCTCCATGATGCTTTGGAACTATGAGAGGGAACAACAGGAAACAGGAAGAACCTTCAGGGACAGATCTTCCTTCTGCATTTTTTAAAAAGTGAGCCCTTAGCTGTCTACTCTCTTCAAAAGAAGCTGAATGATCATGATGTATGATTTAAACTTTTTTTTTTTTTTATTGTATAAATGTCTAGGGTGGCCCAACATCCCCTTATCCGTAGGGGATGTTGGGCCACCCTTTGAAGCCGTAACAGCTTCAAGTCTTCTGGGAAGCATTTTCACAAGATTTAGGAGTGTGTTGAAGGGGATTTTTGACCATTTATGATGAACGAGAAGTCATGGCTCGCATTTTCTGCTCCAGTTCATCCCAACGGTGGTCTGTTGGGTTGAGATAGGGTCTCTGTGCAGGCTGGTCAAGTTCTTCAACACCAAACTCCCTCATCCATGTCTTTCTGGACCTTTCTTTGCGCACTGGTGTGCTGTCACGCTGGAACAGGTGGAGGCCATCCCCAAAGTGTTCCCGCAAACTTGGGAGCGTGAAACTGTCCAAACTGCCCTGGTATGCTGAAGCATTAAGAGTTCCTCAGCATACGCTGGCCCCACTCTGGGATCCTTCGCGAACCACCACTTCTTGGTTGAGTTGCCGTCATTTCCAACTGCTTCCACTGAGTTGTAAGAGCACCAAGAGCTGACAACTGCAGCTGTGGAATATTTAGCAGCGAAGAAATTTCATGACTGGACTTATTGATTTTACACATCTGTGGCCATAAAAGGAAGTGGAACATCTGACTGAATACTTTTGGCAGCTATAGTGCAGCTCCAGCACAACAAGCTGCCATCAGGAAGGGTAGCAGCCTATGTGTGCCAGACCGGAATCAAAATGTACCTTCTTTCTCTGCTCTTTCTGACGCTCTCTGAAGAGCTCGATCTTTTTCACCTCCTCTTTCAGAGTGTCACACAGCTGGATGTGAAAGTTCCCAATGTTCTCGAGTTCTGCAGTCCAAAGTAGCAAAATGAATCACACTGGATTGGACAAATAGCAGCAGAGTCTGTTTAGGACTCTGGTTCACTTACGTGCTTTTAATTGCTCGAACGATGCTCTCAAAGTGCTAAAAAACAACAATAAAAAGGAAGAACAGCAGAATTAAAATACAACCAGCATGAACAGTGACTTTCTTATGTTTTTTCTTAAAGTCAGGGTGAATTTGTAGCAGGCTGCTGGTGAGTAAACAGCAGGTGAGCACGTGACCATCAAGGCCATCTGACTTGAGTCAGTTGTGGCAAATATCACCAGAGACGAGAGCCGCTACAGATAATGACCGCCTGCATCCCCAGAGGGGTGCTGCATGTGTGAAGTCCAATTGCCTTTTGCCCCACTAGAATTTGTCATCCAAATTGTCGTACTTGTCCATGAACTTGCCCGTATATGTGTAGATGCAGAAAATGACATTGACCTTTACCCACTGTTGTCTCTACCTGACTTCTGTGTGTCCTCTTGCTTTGCAAGCAATCGTCAGCAGCTCCTTCCCATATTTCTCCTCTGCTAGGGCCCTGCAACATCAACAGACCACCCACAACTTGTTTCAAGGGTTTATTTCAAAGCTGACCTGTTTAATCTTCTCCTCAGTGTCTTACTGTCAGGACTCACAAACTTAACACTTTTCACAATGCTGATGTGAATGAAAAATATTCTGAGGGTTTGTTGCGTTAATATCGTGAGACAATCAGTCTTAGTGGTGTACAATCGAATTATCTTTAGAAATCTGCTCAACATCTACAAAGAACTTATAAACATGTCTCATTTTACTGTGTTTCGGAGTTTTGTTTGTGTTACCTCATTTTTAAAAGCTCTTCCACATCTTTGCACATTTGCCTCCCATCCTGTAACCTTTGGATCACAGCTTCAAAACCAGCGTGGCATGTAAAATCAGACCCCTGTGTTAAAATAGAATGAAACACAACTGTTGCTCAGAAACATGATTGCACCACAGCTCTGAGTCAATTCTGGACATAGTCAGTGAAAAAAATGCAGAAGTAAAAAAGAAATAACTGTGAATGTGCTACATGTTGTTAAAATAGCTTCTTCTCAAAGATATGTGTACAACAAATATTCTCCCACATCATAACAAGTACCTGTCCTAAAGTTGTCTAAAGTATAAAGTTGAAATTAAATCACCTTTAGATACATGTCTGATGCTCAGCTGACACCCTCCTTTAATCAGAATTGCTAAGAAAAAAAAGTTACAGATCAACTTACCCAAAAATTGTCTTTAAACATTAATGGTGTCATCCCGGTTCTTTCCAAACCGTGCTGCTGTTTTCGCGATGAGCCTCCTGTGCACGACTTTCATCGCACAAAGCAGCATAAAGTGGTGAGTGATCGTGGCCAAGTTCAGTGTGGCTCTAACAGCAGGATGAGGAAGAGAGCGGGTGTCATGATGTCACTGAACACGTCTTCAGCTCCGGCCACATGTGAGGCAGGCGGCCTGTCTTTCCTCTGCCTTAACTCTGAAGGTCTTTGTCAGCTTCTGAGCAGCTTTGCCAAAGCTGTCTGACGTAAAGCTTATTTTGCAAAAGTATTTTGTGAATTTACAAAAAAAAAATTCCCAAGAGATTTAGTTTAATTTCTCACTTGCACATGAAAATTATTCTGGACATGTAGGCGCTAAAGGTTGGAGGGGTGGTTTAGTGACTTCTCACTAGTCTCCTCCTTCCACGCTCAGATAATCTCCTCTTTTTAGATTAACATGTGTCACCTATTCCTTCCTTCCTTCATTATTTTCTAATAATAGAACTATATTGAAGGGAATTGTATTTACAGTAGCAATGATGGATGAATTATTATACAGCCAGTATATGTTTAGAACATTTAAATGCTGTTTGAGCATTGCTGCATTGTTCATGCACACTGTTGCTCTGCAGTCATACGGCTCATGGTTGCAGCTCCAGTTGGTGTAGCCTCACATTTTCATCCTTGGTAATCATGTGATATCACAGAAGCATTTACAATATATTGAGGAAGTTACTGGAAGTTAAAGATTCATTACCTGAAAATCTGAACATCCATACACATATCTGAACATGTGCAAAAATGTATCAGATATTATTAGATATATTTTTCCTTTTTGCCAGTTAAGTCAAAAATTGTGAAAAAAAAATAAAATAAAAAAAAATACTTTGCCTCAAATTTACATCTGCAATGACATTACATTCTACCCTAATAATTGTGTTTGCATCAATAAAATGTTTAAAATGAAAGTTCTAAAACGGAATGTGCTTTTTGTTCTGCTGCAGTGTGTTCTGATAATATCAGTTAGGGAGATGGGATTACAGCAAGGTCAACATAATGCACACAAAGTATTTTTATATATCGTGCTTTTCACCCAAACTATGTCAATACGGTTAGTACAAATCAATTGTAACTGAAAAAAAAAAAAAAAAAAAAAAACCTATTATAAAACTAAAACTATTATAACCGGTGTCTCTCAAATTTAATTTGTAATGCTACAGTATGACCAGAAGAGGGAGACAGAGACCTCCGCAAAGCTTCACCCTCTGTTGCAGTTCGATCTGGGATCAAACCTGATCCTCCCCAACTCAGTAGCTCTTAGATCGGCTCAGGAGGTCGGACATCAAATCTAAAATCTTTAATCCAGTTGAGATGAATACAAATCTGCGCCTCGGGCATTTCTCCGGGAAGACACGGCACTCTTGAGGATGAGCACATGGAAGCTTACTATTGATTTTAAAAGTGAAGAGAACAGGCTGTGGTGTCTCTCACCACTCACTCAGCGAGATGTGTGAAAAAGTATGGCTCTCCTGATACCAGGGGATTATTCTGTCACACAGCTAAAGACACATTAAAGGGAAAGAACAAATCAATATGGTCAACTGAGAATATGCTTTTTTGTATTTCTCTTTACACAACATGTTTTCTAAAAGCTAAAAATCTATAACCTACATCACACCACTTTCAACTTCACACCTCCTTATCGCATCTGTGCAATATTTACAATTACAACAGTAAATCTGATATTTTGGCGAAAATAAAATAAAATTCTAAAAGATATATGAAAGTTCACATGATCTTAATGCAAACATCAGTGGCTAATGGAAAGTGACCTCAACAAGACCTACAAAGCCTCACACCTGGGTTTAATGTCATTCTTCCTGGAAAACAAACGTGTGCAACTGAATAGATGATCATAATAATCCACCCAGAGGTTTTGATATGAGTGACTTTGTGAAGTTTAGCCCAGGGTTCAAGGCCTGTAATGGATGAGCATACTCTGGGAATCTGGGTGCTCTCCAAGTGGACAGACACACACACACACACGCACACACACACACACACACGTGTGCGCTCTTCAGTATTTTGCCCCTCTGCCGCTCGTTTCCTCTCTCTCCATCTCACTCCCTGGAGTGGCAGTTATTGAACTGTGACAAATGAGCCA
>BJFM01001308.1:29364-36864 GCA_016586285.1 Arothron firmamentum
ACAGGCACCAACGGAAACCTGACAGTGAAATATCGTTACGGGAGGCAGGAAGCAAGGAAAGGATGAAGGCAGAAGTGCGAGGAAGGATCAAATCTTGTTAACACTGTGGCGTGACCTTGGCCAGCAGCTGACACCAGCGAGCATCTTTAGGTCACAGACGCTGAGCCACTCACTTTAATTGGCATTAGCCCCGGATGCACAGCGGAGGGATGCTCAGGCGTTGTCACAGCAACACCAGAAGTAGAGAGACATCTTCAAAAAAAAACAAAAAAAACCATAGGAGTGGGTCACACACTCCTCTTTAAATGGATGGTTCAGGGTGGATTTTCCTTTTTTTTGTTATTTTGTATGATCAAAAAGTTAAATCCTGTGCTGTTCTCATCATGACTTTGTTTTTAGTCTCAAGTACACATGTGACATCTCTTTAAAAGTCAGATTAAATAGATAAACATTACACTGATCTTCAAACAGCAATAACGATTAATGAAATGGTCTGCCCTCAGTTTCTTTCGTGGATGAAATTCTATATACAGCAAATAAGTGTTAGTTAAATAAGCTTCACGGGACTTGAACTTTAGTTCGAGCCGATCTACATCGTAAAAGAAATGTATCACATGATGAACAGTAAACAGATCTATCAGTAACAGTTGCTGCAGCAGGAAATGACATCAGAGGCAGCCTTCCCGACTTCAGAGGGTTACTCACATTCCCACGTCTGGGTCTGCTCGTCATTTACGACTTTGTCAGATCGCTGTTCTCTGCAATGTTTCACTGTAAGAATAACAAAACCGCACGTCAGAACAAACCGGCACAAAAAAAAAGAGAGCTGGAACGTTTGTTATTGACGACCTCTGTGAGAGGAAGGACGGCCAGCCCGCTGACCCCTCCGTGCCTCATATCAGAGGCTGTGGATACGAACTTCTTTGATGACTGCAGATTTATGGAGATGCTTTACTTATCGCACCTATAGGGGCAGACAGGGGCAAGGGGGGAGAATGAGGTCTTTCTCACAGTTTGGCACAATTTATATCACAGCAGGATCCGGACATGCTTCTTTATGTTCAAAACGGGAAGGATCAGACCTCCAGAGCAATTAATCTTTGGATGATAACTAAATAAACCTCATGTGCATGGTTTCAAGGGTAACATTACAGTTTGACTTTTATGTTTTTAATAATGCACGTTTCAGTATTAAGGATAGTATAGTATCGGAAAATGTTTCTAACTTTAATCCGGCCTACATGTTTTGTCCTTGTCCTACATAATCACAATTATACTAAAGTTAAAAAAAATCATACCATCACAATGAAGCCATCTACACGTTTAGGTTTTATACTAAGTTTACAAAATGACATCTGTAATGAAATGGAGTGCAGCGTTTGGTGTTTTTGTTCAATTTCCCGTTGATGTCTGGCTAATAAACCTGGCGGGGCTCTCTGACAACTGTTGGTGGTATATTCCTAACCCCTGACCTCGCACTCATTCTTCAGTGGAGCCTGCTCTCCAGCCTAATCTCTAATGCCTTCCAAGCTACACTCTAATTCATTACTTCCCCTTCCACTGCCCTGCCTGGGTCAAATAAATGACACCACCAAACTGGACCCTATTATGACCGAGCCTGCCTTTGATCTCTGCCGTATCTCTCTGGCGTCTGCTTGCTTGCGCGAAGGGGGTGATATTAATATTAATTTAGGAGTTGTAAAACTGACCTGATCGGAAATGATGTCAAATTAAGACATGTTTTTGAGTAAAAAAAACTTGGACTCTTCTCGGATTCCTGGTGTGAACAACAGCCCCAGCAGAGTGAGTTATGATGTCAGCGGGAGGATCTCGGGAGAGCTGGCTTGAATAAAGATAAAGTCAATGTGGAGGGTAATTTTTCCCCCCCTTTTTCTTTAATGCACATTAAAAATCCCGTAATAGCCAACAATAAAAAGTGACCCCTGACAATTCCTGCAGCACGGCTTAATTTCCAGATATATTTCCCTGTCTTTTATTTGTCCGTGGAGGTGATGCTATCTGAGCTAAAGATAAAGTGTGGCTGTAGCTCTGGGTCGGCCATTTAGTCTCACTCATTGGTATTTAAAATGATTTGCAAATATGGCCTCGGTGTTCTACATAGTCATTACAGGTGTCTCCACTTACTGCCACCGTCTCTACATTGCAGATACGGCATATTGTCTTTTTTTTTTTTTTATCTTCATCAGCACACACAGACATGACATAATAAGCAATGAGATCAGTAATTTGACAATTTTATGGTGAATGTCCTCATCTGTCTCACACCGGCTGTCTGATGTTAATGTTATTCATGCGATTACACTTAAACCTCTGCGCTTGTTCTGGTGTCTGCAGCAGCAGCAGCACTCTGAAAAAGACCAAGAAACAAGTGTTTTTTGTCATCACTTTCAGGCTGTGGGTTGGAACGTCTATATTTTTCCGCCTTTTAAGACGCATACCGTCGCAAGGCTCATTAAACTCGTGCGCTGTTGTGCTAAAATGCTGCCAGCTGAGAGCACACATCCATAATTTAAAGCAACGCCGCAATGACTTTCAATAAAAGTTCTGTTTCTATTTGCAACCAATGTTTGACATCATGTTTCAGGTCGAATAAATGTCAGGTTATCGAACTTCGCGTTTATAATCGTCCTTCCAAAGCCGAACCGCTCTGCAATAAAGTTACCGGTAATGCAATGAGATCATGTTAATGACAGCAAGCCCCATAATATCATCAAGTTTCATAGTTTCAATAAAGTTGTCCAGCATTAGCGCGCTGGCCGGCTCGCCGTGTGCCCTCCGTCTGGACCGTGGCATCCTTCGTCACGTTCGCTTGATGAAGCTGTTGCTTACTGTATTCACACACACACACACACACACAATTTGTTATGTGGTATTTCATTCAGCCGGCTGCCAGAAACCCACTGCACCTTCCATAACTCTTGCACCCGTGAAAGATTTTTAATTAAAATGAAGACAGCTGGCTGAACTGTGGAGATGTCACAAATAGTTTTTGCTCCCAAAGAAGGCAATCAAGAGCTCCAGGCATCAGATCGCTGGCAATTTGAGCTTTTTTTGAAGAACTTGTTAATCACGTCTCCTTCTTAATTCAATTATCAACAGCTGCAGATTGATGCATCTGGAGATAGGGAGAAACAGAGAATTCAATCGCTTTCCATCGTCTTATGGCTCGTCATCTGTCCCCTTCCTGTATTATATATTGATATGCTGGTGACCCTGTGCATTTACTGTATTGGATTTTTTTATGAGTCACCTTTGAGCCTGTGCTGAAGAATAACTACTGACCCCTCAATGAGAACACAGGGGCCCTGTCTGTGAGCGTGGGTGGGCGCATCGGCTTGCATTTAAGAACATACATATTACAAATATAGTTTTGCATGTGCGATCAAAAGGTTTATCTTGTCGGGATACGGTAGGGGCCGCAGGTCAGAGGGTCAGCGGGACACTTGGGGGAGTGGTTTGATGTAGTTGGGGGGTGCGAGAGGTTGGGCTCCGGGCTGAGTACGGGAGCTGGAGAGTTGGAAGGTCATGTTCATAAATTGTTACCAGTGTGCTGGGGCTTAATTGAAAACGCTGGCAAAGGGAAGGAACCCCTGATCTGCGGCCCCACACCCCTCCATTGTGACCCGCAGGTCCTCACTCATTCAACCGTGCATCTGTCTCCGTCTCGCTGTCCCTGTCACTGTGCTGACAGAGGGGTTTCTGTCTGGAGTCAGAGATTGTCTCCAGCACTCTCAATGCCCTTCACTGTACATCATACTGTCACGGCTCTGCAAAGCAATCAGCATTTTCCATATAGATGATCATTATTTAAAGTGGCACAACAAAAAACATGGATGTTCTCCCAATGATGGGGTTCATTTAGGCAGAACACCAGATTATACAGAGCTTGATGAAACTCAGAGCCCAGGTTGTGCCCAAGATTTGAGGATCCTGTTTTAAGCTCATCTGGAGCATCAAATTAATTCATCATTTAAGTTCCAAGTTATTACTTTCTAGCACTGTGGAGGGATTGTCCTGATCTGTGCTGCATCCATTAACCAATCAAAAATTCAACTCTCATTATCTTATGTGTAGATTCCTTATTATTATTATTACTAATAAAGCTAAGTCTTGGGATTTTTGAACAGTTAGTTTAACTTTTAGAATGAAAGTATTCAGCTGTTGAAACTAAAAAATTGTTATCTCCAATCACCAAGGGAGGTTATGAGACAGCCAGCATTGGTTTGTTTGTCTGTTAGTAAAGTTACAGATAATATAACTCATTTTTAGGAAATGTTAACAACGGCAGAGTTCATCTCAACTTAATCTTGATTTCAAAGGCTTGATCATCACGATTTGGCCTCGCTGATATCATCTTGGCCCATTAATCTTTCAGGTTCTGCTTGAGATAACCCCACTCCTGTTGACAAAGCAATGGCTCATTTAGAAGCTCCCATCTTCCCTTCCCCTATGGACACTGAAATCTCTCCGCCAAACAAAGCAATCATAAGCATGAATAGAGGCCCGCTGTGAAACTCTATCTAACGTGTCTTTACCTTCTACACAGGTGATACATGGTTGCGGTCTTTTGAAGGGGAACAGTGAGGCGAGTGGGCACTCGGCAAGAAAAGGCGAAGAATCTGTCATTTCACACTGGGAGGAAATCCATCCAGGGAGGTCATTGTTCTGGATAATAGGCAGGAGATGGTTAAACATATCATTTTGACACGCTGGGCGTTATGACACGGGCAGTTTTACCGCTATCATACACGGAAGAAAGGAAACTCCTTCTCCTATTTCTCTGAGCTGTCATCTGTTTGAATCTTTTCTCTTCTGGATCTTTGCCTCTGCCCGCCTTTGTGTGCAGTTTGATCTCTTTAATTTCACCTCCCTGTCCCACACCAGGTAACTTGGGTTACCATGGTGATGAGCGGACGCCTTTAATGTGAATAATTTTAGGGTCTATGGTTCTTTCTTTCTTCCTGGCTATGGTGTAAGGTTACGCGGGAACATCAATACACTCTCATGTCTGTAAATGTGTATGCAGTAGTTTCTACAAGCCCTCTGAAGCCTATTCAGCAAAAAAAGAAAAAAAAAAAGAATGAACTGCAGATGCAGCAAAACTCAGGCTATTAAAAGATTACAAAGTCATATACCAGCACCTTCAAGTCTCAGTAGGCAAAACATGTTCTTTTTTTTTTGTTGATTTCTTGCATGCGTCTGACTAAATGTGCTTATACCATTTTGAGACCGTTGCATACCTGCTGATAATTTAAAGATCATCTTCTGAAGAGTTTGCATTAGAACGCATGACAGAGACAATGGCAAGAGTCAGTCAGGCTCTACAGAATAATCTGCTCAAGTTTTCACTTCAGCTTTTTCATTAATCGACTGTGGGTAGCACCCATACTGACCATAGTGACGATTAATGGCTAGATGAGCTAATTGGAAGAATAAGAATATTAATGAGAATACTAAGAGCAACAATTGTTAAAAAAACAAAAAAATGGAATAATGTTTCTGTTGGGGGAAAAAACTACCAATATTAAGTTGGCCACTAATGTACAGCTATAAGAAATGTATTGCAGAGTGAGCGACACCTGTTTGACAGCACCTCAAAAACATCCATTCAGTGCAACAATGGGGCTTCCATATGTTCCAGGGTTTTCACACTTTCAAACCACATCAACTCTCTGCTGCCTGTCAATATGTCAGCCATCTGTTATTAGACAATATGCTCAGTAGGGGGGTGGCGGGGCAGGACTGCACTGTTTTATGAGTCTGAGGTGTGAAGACCCCCCCCCGGGCACACGTGCAGCATCTCTCTCTGCCTGCCGCGTCCACCTGAGGTCCCAGGACAGCAGTTACAGGGGACGGCCGCTGGCTGGCTCGCCTCTGCTCTGATGACGGCCTCTTCCTGAGGTGTAACAGAAACAATCCCATTAAGTGGTGGATCGCCTTTCACACAGATTACTAAGCATCTGTCAGTCCTGCTGGGGGGGGGGGGGGGGGGCAGAGGACAAGCTCCCTGCAGCAGCAGCACACATATGTGCTAACACAGAAAGTATGCACCAGCATAAATTATCGGAAGTTTGGGTAACTTAAAAAAAAAAAGGAAAAAAAAGATGCACGGTCTACTAAAATAACACAGAAAATGAAAAATTCCTTAAAAGAATGATGGTTACAGGTCAGAAAACATTGTAACATCACATCACACCATCAGTAGAAATAGTAATGAAAATGTAAAATTTTAATACAATTAGTATAATTATTATTCCCGAATTTGGTGGAGACTGAGATGTATTGAGTCACAAATTGAAGTAGCACTAATCTCACTTTGGGATAATTTATTTTGACAACAGTCCAGATTTTAAATTATCTTATATCTCACAGTCAGCAGGAAGGGTTTTAGATCACCGAGCCTGGGAGCAGCGGAGACATTCGCCCCTTAAACGCGGAACGGAAACACATCCAGGATGAAGCAGATTTCTCTTCTTCTTCTTTGGTATTCACAAAGGATAAAACCAAAGCAGCACAGCCAGCAATGAAAAGGAGGCTTAATGTAACAGACAGTGGTGCCGGCCTCTGACACCCACGGTAGCCAATTATGTAATCCGATCTAGAGGATCGTTTCTAGATTGATGGGTCGGGTTAGGTTTTTAGTTAACTGGTAGACAAAAGCTGTTCCAGTATTCAGATTAGTGTTACCTGCACAGACACTAGACGGCCACTCGGTTGCTCCTCGGTGAAGCGGATGCTATGTGTCCTGTGATGTCCAGGGTTTTTTTTCCCTGCTGGGACAGACTTGAGCTCCCCTCGTGAGTCTTTGTTAATTCTAAAATGAAGTTGGTCAGTTTGGGGGGCAGTGGGGGGCAGTGTGGGGGGGTTAGCCCACCACCCTATTTATGACCGGCCTGGACCCAAAGAGGTATAATGTTTAATTCATGTTGTTGGGTCTTATTGACAGCTTGCCCTCACAGGCAGGGGAACAATGCGTCACTGACACCTGCTACCTGAATAACAAGCCCAAACTCGACAACCTTACACTTCAACCAGCTTTTCATGTCTCCGTGTCTCGGCGTCCGCCGTGATGTCACTCGCTTGTTTGTTCTCCCTGGCTCCTTTCTGAGAACTTTCAGCGTTTCGCTGACTTGCCGCACAGCTCGGCTCGTCAGGTCGGTGTTGTGTTCTGGTCTCCGCGGAGCTCGAGGGGCCCGAACGATGCCGCCTCACGTTCACCCCGGGTGAAAGGTGAGAACTCTGAGAACAGAGTGTTCTGGTCTGTTAGAGAAGACCTGCCTGCTCTGTTCTGCATGCTTGAGTTTGGGCCAGGGGTTATGGAGGGGAGGTGGGGCTGAGGACAAGAATATGTAAGAGTAAAAAGATGTTAAAAGAGAGATTAGGACAACTGAGGACAAATAACAGATGTCACAGCTATAGAGAGAGAGGGGACTATTACACCTGGGACACCCCAGCCCCCTGCAGCATGACTGAAGGAGC
>BJFM01001308.1:39364-43896 GCA_016586285.1 Arothron firmamentum
TCTGGAACAGAGCCCACCGAGCCTGCTGTCATTAACGTCGTCTTATTTCTGGTCAAATGTCACTCAGCGCAGCTCCATCTCTCTTCATTGCATTCTGAAGACAAAGGGCAGGATGCCATGCCAGGCCTCCCTCCGGGCTACACTTTCGAAGAAAATTCGAGACCGCGGCCAAGTTTATGTTAGTGCCCTTTGCAGGTCTGAGGTTGGGGCTAGCCAGCCCCACCCCGTCCTCCTCCCACCACCCACTGCACATCCAGGAGCAGACCGCTGTGCCAGGCCTCCCTCCGGGCTACAGCAGCGAGAAAGTGACAACATAAGGTCCATTCTGTTCCCTGTCACTCACAGCCCCAGGCCCACTGGTAAATGGAAAAGGCTTTTAGAGGCTGTAAAAGGGGAATGGAAGCAGAAAGAGTGAGCTGGGTCACAGTGGACATCTCACTCTGCATCTGTGTGTGTGTGTGTGTGTGTGTGTGTGTGTGTGTGTGTGTGTGTGTGTGTCCAGCGCACCTACACAGATGCACAGAGGGGAATCAAGGGAGAACAGGTTGTTGTAGACGCGGGTGAGGCTGGATTAGCCTTTTAAATAGAGCGTGACGTGTGGAACGCTGACGGTCCACGGTTATTGTTTTCCACTTCTGAGATCAACGGTGGTGGTGGTGGTGGTGTGTGTGTGTGTGTGTGGGGGGGCTCCACATTCTTCAATCTCTGTTTCAACGAAAAACAGAGGCAGTAAACAGTGTCATTGTCCGTTTGACTTATATTTTGCATGCGGTACCCATGTTTACGTGTATTTCCTCGCGCTAAGAGACTGCTTAATTCAGCCATTCTTTATAATGCCAGCACACGGTGAGAAATGCGGTGAATGCAGGCACTCACGATGGCTTTTTAGCAGATATATGTCCTCTGTCTGTTGCTAAGCAGCCCTGAAAGCCAAATTCCTCACTGATCTCTCTTTATGACAAGGGTCGTCTGCATCAATCCCACAAAGGGGTGAATGCTGGGACAGTTTTGATTAATAGGTTATTAACGCAGCTTTGAAGCCTCCATGGTTCCCCTCTCTTTGGGGCTGCCGATCGCTAATATTTATAACCTGGTAAATGTCGCTCTGCAGCTAGTTTTCATTTAACTTTGATGATTATTAAAAAAAAGCTGCACTAACTAAAAGGTTCCTCTAGAACCTTTTGTTGACAATTCAGCCTTTGATTGTCCTTAAATCCCTAATGACTTGAATCTTGAGCCACGCAAACAGAATTTCACAAAGCAAAATAAGTGGAATAACAACAGTATATTTTAAACAAGGTACACATTTTTAATCATTTAAAAAAAAAAAATTTAAGTAACTATTGTGAGAGTTATCAATAATTACCGGTCAACTGACCAGAGTTCAACAGCAGAATGCAATGCTGCAGGACAGTCCACAGACAGAAAAGACACTTTTCTTCCATAACTGCTGACAAGTGTGGACACTCGATACTCCTGCAAGTGATTTTCTTTATATACAGGCAAAATAATAGACAAAAAGGCTGTAAAATATCTCCCTATTTCCTTGAGACTGCAGTGGAAATCCAAGTTTACTTTGTGACAGGAGTGATGGATTGACTGTGGTGTGTTGTCAGTGGTGAGTGTGATGATCGTCAGCTGAAGGCTCTCACCTGTCGCTGCTGAGGCCAAGCGAGGGGACGACTGGCGCCGGCCCAGTCTAAACAGGAGTCGGCCCTCGCTGTCTGAACAGGTCTGCACCACACTGAGCAGAAGAAGAAATTCAGATTGGCACACATACGCTTGGAGGGCCCCACCTCCTCCACCACCTTCATCCGTCACACATCATATGATGCTTACACACACAGTAACTGTGTCATGCACCACCGCAAGGATCCACCGTGGGTCACATGTGTTTATCTTACTTGTACAGTATGGGGACACACACACACACACACACACACACACACACACACACACACACACACACACACACACACACACACACACACACACACATACAGACACAATCTGCACCATAACACTTCCAGCCAAAGCTCTGATGTGTGGATGCAAGTGTGTGTGTGTGTGTGTGTGTGTGTGTGTGTGTGTGTGTGTGTGTGTGTGTGTGTGTGTGTGTGTGTGTGTGTGTGTGTGTGTGTGTGTCTGGGCAGGAGGATATGTGTGCAAGAGTGATGGCGGAGGCGAACCATCTGTTCTGCTGAATCTGGGCCTCCTTGCTATGGCCGCTGTCTTGGTGTGGCTGCCTCACAGATGTTTTGGTTGTTTTTAGCCCAGCTTTGTTTTTGGTTTCCCCTCGTCTGTTTAAAACTGAGGGGATTACACACCATCCACGATGGGACGTCTGAAGAAGTGTTAGTTAAGTCTCTGCATTGTGCCCTCCTATAAAACTGTCTGTGCTGGCCCACTTATCATCACAGAGATTCATATGAATCTTTATTTATATCTATTTATGCAAAGACAACGAAGAGAATGCAGTTTTTTATTGTTTTTTCATAGCACAAATTGCAAGTTGAGATGTCACAATTTCTATTCCAATTCCACTTAAGTTCTATGACCTTTATTAGTTTGATACCATTTAAATGTATTTTCTGGTGACATGTTGACATTTCACCATTTGAAAAAAAATCTATTTCTGCTCTTCATTTTGCGTGAGGCATGTTCCTGCTGCATTTGAAAAGAATGTATATGTGAAAAAGCCAGACCACTTGTACTCCGTATTGTGTATACACTCTGCTACACTAATGCTGACTCTTGTTCCAGAGCTCAGATTACACAATTTGGGGATTTTCAGCTTGTATCATGGAAGAATTCCAACCTCTCATCATTCAAGTCCTTTTCAACCAGTTTCCTGAAATAATTACACACCAGCAAGAGCATTTAAAGCACAAGAAGAAACACAACAATCCTCTGCAAGCTCCTGGCATGGATCTGACTTTACAGATGGAAGTGCGGAATAAACTAATTTTGTGGAAGCCTTGTGTTTTGGTTAATCACCGCAGACTCCACAGAAATATTTCTTTCCCCAACTTCAACCATCTGTTTTTTGCCATCTGTCATGAGAGAAAATGAGTCATGCTGACCAAAAGGATCTTCTGGAATCTGTTGGATGAAGTTTATCTTCCTTCAGCCAACACAGCCTTTTTAACTCCATCTTTTTATCTGTTGGTCCCTTGGCAGCGTTATCAGCTGATACCTACCGAAGGCGTAAGGACCTCACACACACTGAAGGCAAAGCCCATTTTCGGTGTTTAGCGCCTTATTGACACGGTCCAGTGGTGTAAGAGCATATCCCAACAACAGTTAAGATACAGTTCTGCTTGTTAGCAGTTTCTGGAGTTCAGCCATTACTTTTCCTCAGCGACCTACAGAATCTAAACTCACTGCAAGTATTCCAGAACAAATTAGTCAATTGTTGTTTTGTCAGAGAGAAGCAATAAGTCCAAACCTGTCCCATATGTTTTGAGTTGCTCTGAGTGGTGAGTGGGGCGGCTAGTGTTGACTCACTGGTGAAAAGTGGCCTTGATCCATCCCTACGTGGTCACTTCCAGGTCAGGCCTTAGGCTGGGCCTTCGAGGGGTGTGCAGGGGGAAAGCAGGATATCAGAGACAGGCCAAATAAACAAACCTGTCAGCCATAGCATGGCCCTCTGACCTCCCCTGTCCCATCTGTTTTCTTATCTACTCTGCTGCTAATACTGAGAACAAGTGACACCTCTCCCCAGCACAGCAATGGCTGTTTTCTTTCCACTTAACTGCCACAGAGCCACAAAACAATCTGATGCTCTGTGAGAACAAAAAAGTATTTTATAGGCTGCAGGGTGGAGATTTACAGGCAGATGACACCCTTCTTCTTCTTATCTGTGGCGAAAGGACACTTAAAGACCTATTTGAAAATATATTATATAACCTTGAAGGTGACACCTGTTTTTGATTCAAACTTGAACATTATCTCCTAAATGTATCAGAGCATCAGAGGTAAAAGATGATTCGATGATGAGCCAACGTAAAAATTTTGTTTTTTAAAAATGTTTTTTTCATCATCACCTACTAACCATGAGTTATAATGTTTGATACTTGACACTTACGAAGGGTATAAAGGAATACTACGGGAATGTATTCAAAACAAGTACAGCGTGATGAGCACTCAGAGGCACATACACCTCGTAACTGTCAATGTTTTACGCCTGTTCCCTCCCCTTGCTGTTCAATCAGACGAGATAGATTAGCCGGGCCTGTGTTTATAAAGGGAGACATGCACTGTCCGTCTCTCTCCACCGTCCCCAACAAGACCATGGACCCATCTTCCACGCAAAGGGGTGGAGCAGATAGATGGCTGATGGTGTCAATCATTGGTGAGGGCGGAGGAACTGGAGCCCATTTATGATTGTCCCCAGAGATTGTGAGAGATTGTGGGGGTGGAGATAAGAGGAGGGGCCGCAACAGGGGAGGAGGGACCATTCCTCCAGGAAGCACAGGAGAAGAGATGTATGCACTTGTAGAAGTGTGTGTGTGTGTGTGTGGGGGGGGGGG
>BJFM01001308.1:60657-73636 GCA_016586285.1 Arothron firmamentum
CATCTGCTGTAATGTAATTACAGTTTGGGATTTATTGAGCTAAAGATCAACGTTTATCAAAGAAAGATCAAAGAATCATTGCACAGTCAGAAAAATATGTCTTTCTTGAAGGCTTGATTTATTGTTGCGCCATGGCTTAATTCTTTAGTCTCAAATGTCTTTGTATCTACCTCATGATTAGTGGATTAAAATATATTTTAGTTACTCACAATAAATCCCAGTAAGACTGTCCTAAAGACACTGACGTGGGGGGTATTTTCTGAACAAACACGAGACAGTCCGCCCGCGGTCTAAATATTTCCCGACCACTTCAGGCCAAAACGGCCGGCGTGGAAAAGGCCCGTCGAATCACTAACACACAGCGTTTGTCATGTCTGCCATAAATCAGCGATTCAAACAGGAGAACAGCGGCTTGACGCGGCTCACGTCCCTATGACTGATTCCTGTCTGCGTCCGTGTCAGCTCAGGCGGCTCCAGCTGCTGCTGCTCTAATGACAGCCAGCTGTTTGATGACCGTCACTGAATATGTGTGAGAAAACAGCCATTTGTTCCCTCACTCATCTCACAGTCCCACCATTACCAGTTTTAAACAGTAGCCAGTGGCTGTAACCTATAGTCATGAAAAACATGAATAAATTTAATGTGTTGGGATTCCTGAGCTACCATGTTTTTTTTTTCTTGTTTTTTTTAGTCGTGCTGCTCTGGTGTGTCTCCATCCTTAAACCAGCATCCATTTTGCAGAAAGGCACACTTGTCTTTAGTGCTGTCTCTGGCAAGTACATCAAGACGTAACCCCTGGCCTGGAGGAGACCTAATGGTGTCTCTTTAGTGCCATTTGACAGCCCTGACCCTGCGGGGTCCAACACAGACATTGATTTCAGTCGTTCCTGCTTTGATTTTAAGTTGACGTGGGAGCTGACTGCTCCTCCATACTCATCTGCGAGTGTCGCCCGGTTTGGCTGCTGAACTGTGCAAATATCTGCATCCAGGTCTCGATGTAGTCAGAGTTCCTGAGCCCGTGTTTGTCGGAGCAAGTGCAACTCTCTCATCCAGGCTGGAACGTGGGGAAAATTTGTAACGAAAATATTTGCTGACTCATTACGAAGCCTGAAAGGGGCTTAAGTTGCAGCACTCGGAGATCAGACAAGTTTGTGTTTGTTCATGTACCTGCTGCAAACAGCTTGGCCTTCATGGGATGGAACAGCAGCTTGGGGCTGATTACATAATGACTTTATTAGCCATAAATGCACTTAATCAAACAGCTTTTTCAGCCTGCCTGCATCGCTTTCATCTGCGAACAAGGATTTCTTTGCTGCGTGCAGACTCGGACAGCTACTCGCAAACATTCACGCTGTCAGATGGTTTTGTCCACTGTAGCGTCGCTCACTCACCGATCAGCTGCAGTTTTCATAAATTTGATAAGATCAGCGTCATCAATGGCCTTAATCCTAATACATTTGGTATGATGTCATGTCCCACACAGAGGCACCATAGCCTGAGCTGCTAATTTCAGATTGCTCACATTTATTTTATCTCCAACCCGTCACCAGGGAAGTTTCCCCCGCGAGAACAAACGGGTGTGACCTTTGACACCTGCTAATCCATCACGGGGACAGACGAGACTCAGGCTAAATCACCCCGCTGCTTTCATGTATTCACTCAGATATTCCTCTTTTCTTCCAGTAATCCGAGCATGGACACGCTCTCTTCTGTGTCTTCAGCCGTTTGGAGGAGAAACCTTTTAAAAATAGCAAAAACAAGTCCTGTCTTGAAGAGTTCCCTTTTGAAGATAAAGAGAAAAAAAAAAAAACACATGATAGGACTGAACCAGAAATAAACAAGCAGGAGGAACACGAGCTGGGAAGTAGCTCATAGATCAGCGTGATTACATCAGAGGTGGTCGATGGCGATTTCCTCCCTGCGAGTTGGAGCTAGCTACTAGAATCATTTACGCACAAACAGCCACAAAACTTCAAAGATGATCTGCCGTCAATGAGTGGGCTTTAATTCCACTCACACCTAAACAATGACTGCGGCTGCTCTGACTGAAATACACAAACCTCCTCTGACTAATGCTGAGCAACGACATCGTCACGGTGACAAAGGTAAACACATCCGAGGCGCTGCAGTTTGTTCAGCATGGAATCAGTTGGAAAAATCCAAATATTTTGCTGAATGGAAAAGATCATTCATGGCGTATCTGGACAGTTTGTGTTCACAGGACGATTGAAATAATGAGCTACTAATTATTCTTATGATTCCCTCACCCCCACCGGTTCCATCCCAACCCATTCCTGCTGGGTTATCTTAAAATCCATCAGCAGTTTCTGCGTAATCCCGCTCATAACTTAACAAGCACGTCCATAAATAACCCCAAGGCTGAACCTATTTTCAACAAGCAGTTCCCGTGTGTTGTGTGAAAAGAAAAAAAAAAAATCAATTTGTTAAGCAACTGTCAAGTGCAAAGTGCCCTCATATAAACCCACCAGCGCTTCAGCTCTCGTGTTCTAGCAAACAAAGGAGCATGTTGGGTTTTAACCATCCACTCTGAGTCTGCCTCCACTTAAATACGTGTTACCTTTTGTTCACTCACTTGGATGTTTGACCTTCACTGTGCAGAATGACACACACATGATGCAGAGTGCTATGCTAAATGGTTGCTTTTCCACATTCTGTGCCTTTCTTTTTTTTTTTTTTTAACTAGACAATCACCCGCAAAGGTATCACTCGTTATTGTGTTTTTCTATGTTTAATCTGACATTGACAAAAATGAACTAGGTAACTGTGTGTTTATATTGCCTTTGGGTTTTTCACATATAGAAAGTGTAGAGAGCCTGCAGAGTGTAAACAGATGTGTAAACAGACGTCCATGTTCCGTCAGAGTATATGAGCAAAGATAGCGCTATCACTGCTGTGTATGGTGTCATGGGTTTACGGGTGTCCACGTCCTCACTTAGACTTTAATCTACTGTTCTCCTGACCCGCTGCTGTTCTGTCACCCTGACATGTTTAACAAATACTGTCTGCCAGCGACAGGATACAGCAGAGGTGTTGTTGTCGGCCTACACAATGTGATGGATTATATGGGATTCAAGCTCCTCTCTTATCAATATCCTCAAACTTCAAACACGCCTACACATTTCTTCACTCTGAGAACACCCACGTGTACACACGACATCCACCCACAGCCAAATATTAGCATTTTGAAGACAAACAGTTTTTAATTTTTTTTCCCCCAACTTTTATTTTCTGGTGACTTCCTCTCTAACCAGAAAGCCAGATAGACTGTCAGTGGGGAAGGGAGGCCGTCTCGGAGCTCTCCTCCTTCAATCACTCAGCACAAAAGCAACAAAACACACCTCTGTAAATATTTCAGTGGCTTCAGCACCTCGTCCAGAGTCCTGCTGCTCGCTGTCTGCCGGCCTTCAGAGCCAGCCATTGTGTGGCCCCTGGCAGACTGTTTTGTGTTGTGCTGCTGGACATGGCTGCTCTGTTGTGGGGAGGCAGCAGAGCCTGCATGCATGCAGTAGCAGAGGAGCGGATTAGCGTTGAGCTTTTTCACTGTGTCTAACGGGCTGCCAGGCATGCTGGGCCGCCTTGGCACGGCGCACACGTTTGACGTCATTTAGTTCTGCTCCCTGCAGAAAATCCAGTTTAGATAGAGTTCAGATTAATGCTCATTAACTTTGCTAAAGAGATGGGTTAGCATATGATGCTGGGGTGTGACATGTGTTAGTGTTATCTTCAGTAAAAAGTTAAAAAAAAAAAAAAAAAAAGCGCTTCTTCGGTTTTTCTAGTATATTAAAAACTCAATGGTTTGGAAGAGGAAAGTTGTTCACGGTCCAAGATCATTGCTATAATAAATGGGAATGCTGTTTTAGTGTAGCTGTGCCCTTGATATGAGCTGCTTCCCCGAGCGAGTCTTCAGGGAGCGCTTTCCAATAAGAGTAATGTCCCCCCCGTGCATGGCCACCATTCAACAATTTACGGGCAGATTACAGATTCTAATAAAATTTTTGCAGCCTTAATTAAAGAATCTGCTCCCAATTTTATGATAGTTCAGTGCACCCACACTCCTTCTATCCAATCTAATTATTCTGATGTACACAATTAGCATGAGGGGCACATTGTTCGCTTCATTTGCATATTATATTGGATAATTGAATGAGAGTGGCTGATGATTAAATTAGGTTGAATGACAGACGATTCAGCCCAGCGTGAGGAAAAGTTAACAAAATGAGCGGACTGGGAATACAACATGTGCCTTTTGAATATTTATATCTTCCAACGTGGTCACCTCCAGCAGACGTGCACAGGCTAATTTGAAAAATGTGCACCCAGCCAGGCAGGCGGCTAAACTGGTGCTGCGTGTCAGAGGCTGCTGTTTCTTCACCTCGGCAGCGGCTGAGCATTAAAAATGGCAGTATAGGAGAAACTTTATTTTTTGAATGCTTAATGTCCATCATGGAGGCGACACATTTACAGACTGATAAGACAAATGAGGAGAGTGCGGGGAAATTCATTTGCAGGCGCTTGCAGCGTAAACACAGAGCCCTGGTGCCTGTTCCAGTGCCACATTATAAACTCTTCTGAGGTCATTTTTGGCAAAACGCTTCAGCTGAAGCTCATTTAAAAATGATGAAGCAGAAAATAAACTGCAAACACGCAAACTTTCATGAACGCTTCCTTTGTTCCACCTTAAAATAATACGTTCTTCCACGTTTCATCATCACTTATTTATCTTCATTCCTGTTTATGCTGAACATTTTTCTCTTTTTGTTGTTGCGCCGCTGCTTTATTAAGATAAAATGTGAGCACCTCACATCCTTCTAACATTCTACATTCACCCTATATTCCTTGGAATTTTTCCATGCATGGTTTCGGGCAGGATGAATGTTAGAGGAAATATTTGGAACAGCTTTAGCCTTTCACATGCTAATGTAAGCACTGGCGGCACAAGAAAGCTGGCCTGACCCGGGGGCCACGCAGTGACACAGTCTGCTGATTCAGTGCCGGCAGCTTTGGCTTTGTTTATGTGTGCGCACGAGAAATAATGCACATCATAAAAAGGAGAACTTTGAAGGGGAACCACTACCCCACATGATAAATGCCCCTTACTGCTCGGATATAAATAACTCTTCCCAATAGCACAAAAGCAATCTCAGGAGTGACTTATTCACCGTCATTTCTACAATAACACTGGGCCGTATTTCCACCCCTGGTGTTCCTCACACACTGAATCATCCTCTGTAGATTTGTCAAACATTGATTTGAGAGCTGGCTTATATGATTTTTGGCGGTGTGTGAAGCAAAAAGGGGGACGCAAAAATGAAACGAAAGCAAAGCTGCTGATGTTACGGCCACCTTGTAAATTTTTGAGCCAGCTCTGGACATAAAACGCTTCATCGCTTTGCTTCAAAAAATTGTCCAAACACAATTTGCATCACCCGCAACTTGTGTTTGTCTTTGTCTCCCACGTACCTTGTAAAATCTCCTCTGTTCTCCGTGTTATAGTACACGTCAGTACACAAAGTGTCGTCTCATTGTCTGCCTGGGAGTCATTTCAGGGAGCGGAGGAATTTACACAGACGCTGGAGCTGTCGGTAGGTGGTATAGGAAACTGTAAAGATAAGTCCCTCCAGCAGCTTAAGCCTAGCTTCCTTTTCACAAGAGGTTTCGGCATCTCTCAGATCTCCCAGATACACAGCTGACGATCCCCTGCTCTTATCAGAATCCTGAATCCAGTGGCCACTTCCTGGTGTTTGGAGCCACAGACGGAGATCTGCAGTTTCTCTCTGATTGTGTGTCGCTTTGTGAGGTGATGCCACCTTTTTAAATACATTTAAAACATTATGTAACTGACCCCTGTTTCATCCTCAGACTTGGACAGTCTCTCTCTCTCTCTCTCTCTCTCTCTCTCTCTATCTATCTTTCTCTCACTCACTCACACACACACACACACACACACACACACACACACACACACACACACACACACACACACACAATCTTCTTACTCATTCTGATCCCACCAGTACAACCACACTAGCCAGTATAAGTCATTTGTTCCAACCATTTAATATGACCCCCAGATCTTCCTATGACCTCAGTGCCCCTGATGGTCAGGGTTAGGGTCAGGGTTAGGGTCAGGGTCAGGGTCAGGGTTAGGGTTAGAAATTGAAACTGTGCCATCACAGTTTCATTATGAACTTTTGGGGATGTGTTTTGGTGTTGTTGTAGCTGCTGTTTTGGGTTTTTTTTTTAAATAATCCTCAAAAGCCAACATATGCAACCTCTGATAAATAAACATGTCCCCATCTGCATGATTGCTTTAATAATACTCCCAAAAAGTGCTCCTTGAAGAAAAGAAAATCCAAATAACTGTATAGGTTCAGTCAACTCCAAAGAACCAATAATGAAAAAAAGATGAGAAAGGAAAACATCCCGGATGCCACTTGATTTATGGAGCAGCTCTTCAGTCTCTGCTGTCCCTGAAATCTCTCTTTGGTATAAAAGAAAAAAAAAAAAACCTTCCAACGAGCTGCATAATGCAGGCTGACAGGCAGAGAGCAGCCAAGACATTATCATCCTGTTTCTTGGAGCAGCACAGGGGCTGCCACCAGTCCACAGTCAGCCCTGCCCTCCTCGCTGCTCTTGCTTTATGTCTTTTCCTGCAGCGAGCACTTGACGAAGGACAATTTGTTTGGATGTTTAAAGCTGCAGCTCTGGCTGGTGGAGGATTATATGAGATGGACCAGTGATTTGTGGTGACTGGTGGTGGGTTGGAGTAAGTATGCACATTAGTGCTTGTGAAAGTGTGGCTTTCTGTACAGGTGTGTGTGTGTGTGTGTGTGTGTGTGTGTGTGTGTGTGTGTGTGTGTGTGTGTGTGTGTGTGTGTGTGTGTGTGTGTGTGTGTGTGTGTGTGTGTGTGTCCAAGTCCTCGCTATGCATCCTGTATCTCGCCTGCTTTAGGAAGTCTTTATGATGTCTGTTTGTTGTCTGTTTGAAGCTGACTAATCCTAAATAATCCTTGAAATTCATTGTTGCAAGATTTATGGGAGCCTTCTGTGCTGCACACGTCTATGTTTTTGCAGCCAGGAGAGTCACCGAGAGTCACAGATTCACTGTGAGCCTCTGCAGATCACACACACTTCACTGACCTGAAGGAGCAGAGTGCAACGGAGGCAACTTCACATTCGAGGCCCTTTGAATGCACCACAGCTTCCAGTGCATTCATGAAGATTTCTGTTTCTTTGAAGAGATCACGTTTCCATAAATCTAGAATTTCTTCTGGCCCGGTCCATGACACCATACTCCAATAATATTTCTCAGTATCAGCTGTGGTTTTAAATCTTCAATGCCCAGTTCTTGGGAAAATTAACCTCTTTGTTCTTTTTTTGTTTTTTTCTCAAGAGAGCAAAGAGATCACCAGTTACGTCTCAACTTTTGTCCAAAACATCTTGCGACAGGCCTTCATTTGATCCGCTCTGGCCCCCTTTGAACGCTGCTGTAGAACACGGTCCTGAAGGGCTTCACCCTCAGATGATAAAAAAAAGTGAATTATTGGTTTGTTTATCATGCTCTTAAAAGCTAAAGTGCATTATTAAACAGAGAGCACATTAAAGGGGAGTATTGTTAAAAGTGTTTTTAAAATCTTGTAAATCCTGGTAATTTATGTCACTGTGTTCCAGGAGGTTCCCCCAGACCTTCTGGTTTTAATTTTGGTTGGGTTTTGCTCTTTGGGGTCTGTACCTGTGATTCGGCTCTATTTTCTCAGATACGATCTGACCGATGTGACCCCTTCAGCGCGGCAACCGAAGCCGAAGGTGAAAGACTAAATTAGCACATTTGAAAGAACGCAGTAGAAAATCCTAAAGTATCGTATTTTCCTGGAAAAAAAACTGAAGTTCATTTTCCTTAAAGAAAAACTGCCAATTTAAAGCATTCTTAGAATTGTTAAAGAAGCTAGCTGGTTTTCAAAACAAGGTTATGTTTGCAAGTATGAAGTTTTGCATAAATATTCCACCCAGAACGGATCTATAGGTGGTTCTGAGGAAGATGATGTGTAAAGTGAAACTTCTGAATTAAAGCAGTGATTTAAATATATTAGTGTTGGTTGTAGTTTCAGTGAAATGTGGGGGCACTTGTGGTCACAAAAACCTGGTAATTACAACCAAAACGCAATCCTTTCCAAACCCAGAGTGGTTTCAGCGTCTGGAACCCGATCAGGATTAAACACAACACAGTTTTACATCCAAATGTGCTACTTGATTGAATTAAAGAGAGAAATTCTACATGCGTCTTTTTCAGCTTCTTCATTCATTTGAATTTGCAACCACAATAGCAGATGAGTCAATATTGTGGTCGTGGCCAGAGCACCAGATTTAAATGTGATCCATCCTTCAGCTGTTGAAGTGTTTTTGTGATGGGTGGAGAAACAGAGCCTCGTTGTTCTCTCCAGAACCAAACCTGAGCAGTTTCGGATGGTGGCCTGTGTTAAGATGGGCTACAATTACATCATTTCAGATGAAGTTGGGAAATGTTGGCCTGCTGGTGAAAATGCAACAAACTAGCCGGGGGGGGGACATCCATTCTTGGTAATCCACTGTTCTCCCAATCTGACCTTCAACCCGTCCTGCAGATGTAACTGGAAGGCGCTCGGTTGTGTCTGGGCCCAGTGTGGGTGCTGCCTGGGATCAGAAAGCCGCTCCTGCCTCTGGGGAGTCCCTGGCAGAGGCAACAATGGGTCAGAGCCTCTTCTTTGTGTGGTCGCCCTCCTTAATCAAACTATCCAGAGGAGTGATTGGATTTTAATTCTGCTGGTCCCACCATAATGGTGTGATGGACGGGGACTGGTGAATTGGAGCAAGATGTCAGCCCTCAGAGGCCTCCATTAATGATATTGCTTCATTTCTTAAAGTGGCAGCAGCTCCGTGGGTTGATGGGATGGGATCTCACTGACTCGCATCTGTCAGTCACATACATTCACTGTCTTATTTCAAAGCTTTAACTTGAGTCATATTATTTTGTTGGGAATTCTCATGACTGTCTGTAAGCAGCCCGCAACAGAAGCGTTTAAGGTTTTAAATGACAGCCTACCGATCCAACGAGGAAGAGTTTTTACCCTGCACCTCAGCCCGCGGGTCTGTTTTCAGCCCACAGGCAATAACTCAGGCAATATTTTCATCCGCGTTGATGGTTGCTATAATTAAAGTTTGTCTTCCGCCAGAACTGACAAGTCAGAAGCTTGAATGAACCTCGGCACTAAATCTCTGACTTCCTGAAAACATTCTTGAACTCCTGAACTGACACTGATGTGACCCTGATGAACGCCGGAGAGTCTGCCTCCAACCTTCTGATGCAGCTTCTCAGCAGACTCGCCTCCTCTGTGTTTGTCCTCCGCGCTGGGCTAACGAGGCAGCGTATCGGGGGGAGGAGGGAGGGGAGGTGCTTCAGGTGAACCCTCATTGTGTTTTATAGCAAGTCATTGTCAGGTGGGCCGGCTCCAGCCTTCCTCTGCTCTCTTAATGGGCGCCGGTGTGTTGTTTTTGCAGCAGATTTATGTGTGGGTGGGGCACTGTGATTTACAGGGCTCTGACACCGTCTCGGCAGCGGGACCAGAGAGGCTGACTGTGGCTCTCCGTGTGTGTTCCAGGTGAGCCGGAGTTTTGGTGCACACACACACACACCGATGCCCTCAGATTGAGCAACACTTACAGGTTAAGGAGAGAACACACTGTGTTTTTAGAGGGTTTCTCCCTTTAGGCTGACCTGAAGTAGAGCCGGAGGGATGACAGACTGCTGCCACGACGTGTCTTTAAGCATAGAGTGAGAAAGGAACAACTAACAGTCCATAAACGATGATGCAACAGCCACAGAGAATGTCTGCATCTCTAGACCAGCACCTTTCTGACCACTGCTTTTAGGAGCTGAAAGAGGCTGAGGTGGATATTTACTCATTGTGTCAAAGTCCCATAAAAGCAGCTTTCGTAGCTGGATGGAAGCACACAGGCCGGCCAGCACTGCACGCAGATGTTCCCATTATCAGTGGAAGAGATTAAACTCTTGTCATCAGATGTTAAATTGACCATTACCCTTCCAGGATGAAGGGTAAAGGATAGATTCTCCATTCAAAACACCTGACAGGTGGAGGAGGGGTGTAAATACACCAGGTAATGATGTTGACCCTGGGATTAAACCTCTGTTTGACTGTAACTGGCTGCAGAATACAGACGTCTTTGTCTTCTTGTTTTCTGTCCGTCTGTCCTGTTTCGTCGTGAGTCACAGATTCTGCGGTTTCTCACTCCTCCGCAGGTGGTGGAGCGGCACCCTGGGACCGGCAGAATCGTTCGCATTGATTTGATTTTTTAATAAGTTAATGAGGCCTCCAGCTCAGCGTCGCTCCTCCACTCAAGGATAACCCTTTTCTCACCCCCTCCGCCTCCTTTCCTCCCACAGAAAACAAACTCTGCCTTTAGTCAGTCTGTCAGGAAGCTTCCCCGGAGAGTTTCAGACTTGACGTTGGTCCCAGCAGCTCCTCTGCTGGTGGCCCTCGCTGGAGGAGCGAGGTCCCGCTGGACCGTAGTGTTGAAACTTTCACAGAGGCTCTGCAGAAAAACACCAGCATTTACATTTGACACCATGAATGCCAGGAAAACTGGTTCAGTCTGTGAGTGTGCGTTCCAAACTGGCAGGAAGAAAATACAGATTTATGCAAAATGCACTTATTTTCTATTTACACACAACACTGAATTACTAATGACATTAATCAATTAATGTCACTATTATTATCAATATTACTATCAATATTATGCACGAAATACCTATTATTGTGTATCCACGATTTTGCAACAACTGATGCAATAATAATAATAATAATAATAATAATAATAATAATAATAATAATAATAATAATAATAATAATAATAATAATAATAATAACATACAGATAATGATTTGTATATTTTATATTTCTGTGAGATTCAAATTTGGATTTATTGTTCTAGTTTAAAACTTCCATTTTATCCCTTCATTTGTTTGATTTTTCCTGTGTTTTTTTAACTAAACTGTGTTGCCAGCCTCTGCTCATACTTTTGCTGTTGATGTTGAGATCAATATGCAGCAGAACCTTACAGCTCAAATGTGAAATTGAATTGCAGTAGCCAGTCCTCCAATTACCCACTCATCAATTCATTACTGACTAGTGAAAAACTGTGAAATTATTCAGCTGTTTGTTAAATGTTTACAAAAACACCCTCAGCCAGCTAAATCACACAGTCACCGTATTTGCTCTGTCTTTACTGAGTTAAGATGGAATGTTGGATGACTCATAACCTCTCACAAAAACTATAAAAAACGTCTAAATGAACATATCAAGAGAGGATTTACTGCAGGATTGTGTGGATTTTTAGTTGTGGCTAATGCACCGGCACAATGGAACAGTTTATTATAAGTGGCTCAAAAGATTTAAATTTGATGGAAAATAATGTGAAATATTCTGAGATTTTGGTGTTTGGGTGGAAGCATATGAAGCACGCTCATGTAAAAGATTTAGAATGGAAATCTGTTATTATTATATGCATTTAGAATTTTGAAAATAAAAATATAACGTGTTTTTCAGCGAGTAACTCAGTTGTAGTGACTAGATTGTTTGCCTGCCTGTCTGCCTGCCTGTCTGTCTGTCCCATTACATCACACCTGTTAAAGAACTGGTTTGTCCCTCCGTGGCAATTTGACTCAATTTGGTGTTAATCCTTCAGAATCTGAGGATTACCGGTAATTATGGGAAATATTTAATATGTGTATTCGCGCGTATGTGCGCAGGCCCCAGTGCCCCAGGTGAATCTTCACACTGAGCCTGACAGAGTATGCGGAACCTTATTTTGGGGCTGATTTTTTTTTTTTTTTTTTTTTTTTTCCAGCACGGAGGGAGGAAACGCACATTGATCGAAGATCTCCTGCAGGATCTGCAGGATCTGATTCTCTCAGAGAAAGGCAGGATGAGAACAATGCTATGAGCTGAGGATTTGAACTGTAACTACCCAATTTTTGTCAATATATAATAATCCATTAGGTGGCATGTTGATAAGGCAACTTGATATAATAACAAATACAGGTAGCGTTTAAAAAACCCGTCGAATTTCTATTTCTAAAATCCTTTTTTAAAAATTCTGTAATACGTTTATTTTTAAATTATATTAAACCTGTGTAGATCAATTTCTAATATGCTCTTTAGACGTCTCGATTCAGAAGATAAGTTAAATTCACTGCCCATACAGATGTCACAGTGTTGGAAACATATCTGACCCGCACAACGATTTTTTTTTCCTGAATAGGCTGCATTCTTCTCTGCAAACGCCATTGTTATTCTCCTCTTATCTCTGTTATCTTAATCCGCTCGCCTTGTTTACTTATCTTATTTGAAATAGCTCAATTACAAATCTATTATCTATCTGTTGTCATTCAAATGTACGATTAAGACTCTGTCACATCAGCTCTAAAAAAGAAAAGATAAAATAAACTTCAGTTGAATTGCTATACATCGGAAAAATATGTGCTTGGAGGCAAAGTTACTGAGTCTCCCTTTTCTCCTTGATTTTTTTATTTTTTTTATTTTTTTTGCTTGTTTTTAGAATATTGCATCGTTTGCTTTTTTTTTTTTTTTTTAAAGGTAAACAGCGTTTGGAATAAATTCAAGCAAAGCAAATAATTGTAGGTCCAAAAGGATTTGATCCACAGACTTTTCCGTGCTTGCATGGCAGCTTTGTTTCCTCCTGCACGCAGTTTAAAGGAGGTCACTTCATTAGTCGGCCTGGCCTGAGCTGTCAGTGCGCCTGACCCGTGCGCAATAACGCAATTCACCAAAGGAAAATAAACCGAGGAGGAGAAGTCACCCTTTACGAGCTGCTCCCCCCTCTGCTCACTGGGAGTTTGTGCTCATACGAGTGGGTGTACGGAGGGTCGGAGAGAGGTGGGGGG
>BJFM01001308.1:82971-95680 GCA_016586285.1 Arothron firmamentum
TCTCTCTCTCTCTCTCTCTCTCTCTCTCTCTCTCTCTCTGGACTGACAGTGCCTTTCATACTGTATTATCCGGCCTGGCTTTTAACTCCAGGAGAACTGTGTTCACAAATTGATGCTCTGCTCCTCTGGGGCTCCAGCTGAAACATTAAATTGTACTGAAATATTCATATGTAAGTGCATTTAGCTGAGAGCAATTGATGTGCGACTCCCCAGACGCCAAATGGAAATGTTGCAGGGGCCCCCACATGCGCGGGCAGACACCCTGAGCTCTGGCCGGGACACTGATTGTGATGGAGTCGAGGCTCTCTGCCTGCTGACTTACTGTCGAGAACAGCTGGAAAAACTCTTTTGTTTTTTCGATTACATTTGAATGCTTTGAGTTTCTTCCACCATGAACATTTATGTGCTGCATTTTACTATGAATATAGTCAAAGCTTTGTAGCGTTTGTAGCATAGGTAATTAATAAAATCAGCTCACCTGGAAAAGTTGTAATTCTCAGACTGTAATCATCATATACTCACTATAAAACGTGGATGTTGGTGAAATAAACTATAGACTCTGACTATGAATATTCATATGGCCTCAACAGGAATAAAACCATATTAAATGTGTGGTGACAGTTTCCCAAAAGAGTTGGGCTTTTATTCCAAAATGTCTGCTAATTTAGCCTAAGTGTTAACTCATGCATACGCACGGGGCTAAATATTGGATCTGCTGAATTGATTCTGATGTTTCAGATGATTTCCTTCAGTTGTTTGGAGCACATAGTGATGTAGAAGCCCATCTCCCTGAGGATCCTGGTGTTTATCACATGACTGATTGGATCACTCGTCTTCTGATAAAGCAACAAAAACAAATAGCCTATCTTTTGAAAAAGTATTATTATTATTATTATTATTATAGAACTTAAAACTAAATGGTGAAAACTTTAGAGAAATTGGGCCCAGAAATATTTTTTTGACTCCTGTGTTTCACAGATTTTCTTTTTTGCTTGCTTTGATTAGCCAATTAGAAATGGGATTTACATTTACAGAAAACAGATTTAATAATTAATATTCACCCTCGAGAGGAATGTAGTGATTGAGCTCCGTCACTCAGCATTCGCGGGTCATTTCTTTCTGTTGTTGACCCACTTTTATCTGAGGACACAGAAGAAAAATGTACCTTTATGTAAATAAAACAAAACAAACAAAAAAATCCTCTGTAGCCATGACAACAGTCTCATGAGCAGATTTCTTCCACCAAACGAGCCTTCTGTGCACTTAAGAAATATGTTTCCAAAGAAAACCTGAGAAGCTTTTTAAAGAATGATGTATTATTCATCTGCAGTTTTCTCCTGCTCCAGAGGAAAGATGGTCCAGTGTGAGCCGAGTTCCGAATCTGTCACACCGCAGCGGTGATGCGGCCGCGCTCCCCGCATGTATTTGTTCTCAATGAAACTGACCCTTTTTTAAAAAAAAAACAAAAAACAAAAAACACAGAACCAGCTGTTTGGAGCCAGTGTGCGACTTTAAAAATCTCATCCACCCACTTGGAGAGAGGAAATTCTCATTAAGAAATCCCCATGCGACGGTCTTACCGGTCTGTAGATTTAGTATCTCCACAACATCATGTGACATTAATAATTATAATGCAGCATCAGAAGCATTTTTGAAGGAGATTTCTGTTATTAACAGCATCCAAATTATGCGCAGCAGCGTAGTTTATGCAGAATGTTATCTGCTATTTGCGTGCCCAGCAAGAACACGTGACACGTGTGTAACTGCAGCAAACATGCAGAAAACAACACCGCCTATCCAGCTCAAAACACGCCTGTGTGGCAGTTCTGAGCCACAAATGTCACTTTACCTCATATGTTACAGAAAATGCACGTCATGTCACGTCTTTGTTTGCAGAAGTGGCCCCTGGAAACAGTTGTGGTAGCTTAAAAAGGCCACCGTGATCTGAAGAGCAGATATAAGTGCATTTGAAAGACCTTTGAGATGAGATGTTGACCTGCTGGCCAAGGGGATTACACCTGATTATCATTGATCCCACATGATTTTAGCTCCAAAAGAAGCTGAAGGTATGGCTGCAGTGCGTTTGCTCTGTTCATCCGGAGAAAAGCAAAGATCATGTAATGTTAATGTGCTTAAAGTGACTCCCTCCGTGCCATTATTAAAACATTTGAATAATTAAGCTTCGCCTAATGGTCACTGTTAAATCACTTGGCTTGCTGTGATTATGACAGGACCTGCTCCTCTTGGTTCATCATCGAGGTCCCAAAAGTAATTTACTGCTGAGCCTGTCTAGAGGTCCAATCAGTCTTTCAGGACCTAACCAGGCCGCCCTGCTTTGATACCTGTTGACAAACTGCTTCCATGTGACTCATTAAGGGCCACCTGTCATTTAGTTATTTGTGCAGAAATCCAACATTTTCTGGCCAAAGTGCTCAGCAGAACAGTTAAAAGTTAGTGTTTTTCTGGAATCTGTTTGTATTGTTGTTGTTGTGTTCGGTGTGGGAAAAGTCCCGTCTATGACAATCGTCTGGAATAAATGTGAAGTACTAGCAGGAAAACAAATAAACAAACAAAAAAAACAGCACTTGTCCTGCCCAGTCGTGTGCTCAGTTCTGGATATAAACTAGATTTAGATGGTTACTAACAGTCGTGCAAGGTTTTCAAATGAGCTGCTCAGTTCACCAAAACACTTGTGTTGATGTGTTGGTTCACATTACAACAATCAGAACTGTCCGTTCCTCAGATGCTGCTGAGAAGCTCATCCATTTGTTGTCTCCAGGCTGGATTACTGTAACTCTCTTTTAACGGGATGCCCTAAAATGTCCCTCAGAACTCTTCGGCTCGTGTTCTGACTAAGATGCGTGACTGCATTTCACCTGTGTTGGCCTACAAAGCCGTGCATGGTCTGGCACCATCATACTCTATCTCCCCCTTTCCTCTGACTCTCACCATCTCCCCGTTTCTCCTCTCCCCCTCTCCCTTCCAGGCGGTCTCAGCGGATCTACACTGAGTCTGGTTCTGCTCGAGGTTTCTGCCTGTTAAATGGAAGTCTTTCCTCAGACCTGTTTCTCTTTTTTTTTCTTTTTTTTTTTTGAATGTGTAAAGTGTCTTGAGATAACATTGTTATGAATTGGTACTCTAAATAAAATTGAATTGCCTAATTAGAGCTGTGATCGTTATTAACAATTAAAACACTCTCTGGACTCATGTAAACATTTGACAAGCAACAAAATGGTACAGCAGTTTATCTTGTGAATTAATGATCGGAGGAGGTAATTAGGGAGGTTGAGTCTGCTCGCGACAAGCTCGCACTGACTTGACCAATTAGCGGTTACCACAGGCCTTTAATGTTAATAACCTTCAATAATTCACATATTTTTAATTATATGCACATGTGGGGCCTGTGCTGTGAGAGGAACGTGCACAGTCAGAGCCTGCCATTTAGGTCAAACACGAACAAAATGGCAGCAAACTCGACACGGGTAAGGAAATACTGACTTTTATTTCTTCTGTTTTCATTCAAATAACAACACTGGCATTTGGCAACAACATCGTCCATCTCTGGTTTATAAAAGAGTCTGTAAACATTAAAGTGCAAAGAATTTTCTTGCCTTTTGGGGGCACAGATCTTTTAAAGGTTCATGCTACAAGCACTCCAATCGTGTTTTTTTTTTGTTGTTGTTGTTTTTTAACATGAGGACTTCAGTCACTTACCTTTTCATTCCATCCACACGAGCACATCCCACTGTTTGTTTGTTTTAAACGAATAGAAGAAAAACACTGCTCCAATTCAAATAAGTAGATGGCACATGGTGGAGGATGGCAGGTTGTGGTTGGAGAACGCTGCTCCGTCTGTGTGAAATCAGTTCTAAAATTACCTGAATCATCAGCAGCTGCTCTCGCTGGAGAATTAAAAGAGCTCCAAAATCCATCTGGAAGGAGATGAACTTAAATGTTTGAACGCTGCATTCGTGTGCTTCTATGTTTTCCCCTGGAATTTACGGGTTAAAAAAATCTGTGGCTAAACAAATCTTCACCACCATCATCATCATCATCACTCATTTCCTACAATACAAATATTGGACAGAAAAAGGTAAAAATAGTCTGGTTATGTACACCTTTCTGTAAGTACCTTGTGGCTGCTTGAACAAAGAAGAGCATGACTTCTGCTTTAATGTATACAAATCAAAATAACCAGAAAATACATTAGAAAACACTTGAATAACCAAGAACACGAAGCAGCGTCCTGGTTTTCGACACTGTTCAGCAGTTTTCAGTGACTATAGGCATGAACGGCCCCATGCTGGTTTTTAAAACTTCTAATATTCAGTGCATTAAGGACCCTTTAAAGTCAGAATTCCTGATGAATGTGTCAAAGAAAACGTTAGACTATCTCCTACTGAGGTTTAAAAGTCTCTGTTGTGCTATATCAGGGCAATTTCGAATCCAAACTCCAGGTAAGCTGGACACGCTTCATGGTAGTTTCTGGTGTTACTGTAACGTCTGAACACGCTAACTGAAGGAGCGTCGATGTGGGCGGGAAGCTAAGGCTCAACTGGCCGACGCCGGACTGACACAGCAGCAGGACTCACATGTTAAAAGATCGTGAGGTCTGCTCACCGGCTCAACCTGCCACAAAGGCTCAAATAATTGCAGTAAAAAGATGTTTGTGTGTGTGTGTGTGTGTGTGTGTGTGTGTGTGTGTGTGTGTGTGTGTGTGTGTGTGTGTGTGTGTGTGTGTGTGTGTGTGTGTGTGTGTGGGTGTGTGTGGGTGGGTGTCTTATGTGTCAGGCAGGTGTCCCAAAGGTGTGTCAGGAGGCCCCAGGAGCCGGTGTTTGTCCTCCATGGACGGCTCAGTGCTGCCGCCCTGCAGGTGGATGAGCGGCTTGGTTTGTAAGAGCACACAGCTCCTGCCCCGGGCCCCCCGCTCCTCCTGGTTCCTGCAGTTGAAGATGTTGATTCTGTTGCCGAGCTCGGGACTGCCTGCTTCCGAACCGGCAGGGCTCGGAAGTTTCAGGTTGACGGGGTCCACCGCCAGGCCCTTCTGAGCGAGGCAGGTGTCCTCCGAGAGGGAGGACAGCAGTTCCTGCACCACCACGCTGGGGTCCCTGCAGGGGCCCGGGCCTGACAGGGAGGCGGGGCAGCAGCGGCGGGAGCCGTGAACCAGCCCGAGGTCCTGAGCCGTGCTGCAGTCCGTCATGGAGGAAGCCGGCGTGCGGCTGCCGCGGCCGAGGGGGCGAGCTGTCCGGCCGCCGCACTGCGACGTGCCCGCGGAGCTGTCGCTCATGGCGCTGCACACCCGCTCCAGGGTGAGCACAGGGTTGGGCTGGACGGTGCTGGTGGGGAGGTGGATGTCAATGGCTGCAGTTGTGATGACCTGGGCCACGGAGGCAGAAGCTCCAGCATCTGGAACACATCACACCTTTTTACCAAAGGTCAAACGAGACGGACCAGATGTCGCTCTAAAGGACATTTAGCCGCATTTAACAGTCAGACTTTGATCGGCCATTTTAATTCTGTCATTTATTACCAACAGCAACCTGTTTCAAAACTATTCTGGAATGTTTGATACGCACATTTCCAATCATCATTTCACTATTTTTCTGCAATGTTTGCTTGCAGAAGCGTTGCATTTCCTGTTACCTTTGATCACAGGGCAACTCATGAACACCGTTTCTTGCTGTCTATTTTGTGTCTCTTTACATCAAACAGACTTCTTTCTCACCGCTGCGGCCTCCGCTGTAGTACTGGCTGATGTAGTTATTCATGTCGTCACGTACCCCTGGATCTGAAAAGACAGCTTTCAGCTTTACAAAAAAGAAAACAACAACAACAAACTCTTTGATGTTCTGTCTATGCATCCATTAAACACATATCCATACATCAATGGCACAAAATGACCGATCGGTGAGGCTCGTCCGGCAGCGGTTATCAATAAACCGTGTCAGGGGCCTCGCCTCTTCGCCTGTTTGTGCTCTGGTGCATTAACACAGCAAAGTAGTCCACATGGAAAATATCTGTTATGTTTACAACATAATATCGACGGAGTCGGCTTCTGCTTGGGGCCACAGGTGCTTTACTGGCAGGGAGCTGGGATCACGCACGCCTTCGCCGTGCATTAGCTGCAGCCCGGTGCACCGGAGAGAAGAAAGGGAAACTGGGACAGGGACAGGGGTGGGGTTGGTTTCAGCGATAAGAGAAATGGGGGAGCGTGTGTGTGTGTGTGTGTGTGTGTGTGTGTGTGTGTGTGTGTGTGTGTGTGTTGGGGGGGTGAGAAGGACAGGGAGCAGGATCTCTTTGTTCAGGCATAGATCCCTCGCCTTCAGCGTGCATGGTGAGTGGCCGTGATCCGCCGCGCTCTCCTGTTCGCTTGATTGGCCTTGAGCTCACTGTCCGCCGGCTGAGTGCGAACTCGGGGGCGCCCTGAGTGCTAGCTCCTGTCTCCTGGGACGCGCTGCAGACTCTGATGGATCATTTCATTTATTTTTCAGTCTAAAATATTAATCCCTGGGCCCGTCCCGGAGAGGAAGCATTGCACTCACCAAAACAAGCCTGAGACAATCGCTCCGCAATTAATAACACATGAGTCCTGAGAAAATAAAGAGCGGGCTGTCCAGCACTCGCACAGGACTGTCTGTGACAGGTGGGTTACCGGGCCGTCCTCTCTGGAGTACGGGCGCATCCTGGGGTCCTTTTAGCTCACGTCTAAGGGAGACTTTTGATGACTGAGGTATCAGATTTGACAGAAGCTCCAGCAGGATTCCTGTGGCTCATTTTAACACAGATTAAACATTTTTCTAGGATGCTATGTGGGATTACAAAGTATTTTCTGATAATATTAGATCGGACTGACATTACATTTTCTTTAATCTCTCTTGATGACAGCTCGCACTTACTTTGTCGATCCCCTTTCATCCTGTAACATGAAATCTGTCTAATTGACACTTTTCAGGTGTGTTTTAACTGCCACAAATCCACTGAATCACATCAGCATACGGGGCAGAATCCTGAACATTTCACTTCACCTCCAACACACACTTGATCAGGCTGGGACAATGCCGCTAAAGACAAATCTGGATGGGCAAGCTGAGAGCGCTGGAATGAATTGTTCTGGCCGTTGCAGACTGTCCGACTGTCGCTTCCAGGGTGGCTCATCCAGATGATGGCGCTCTGCAGGTGAGGGAAGCCCACTGAGACTCCGTGCAATATTCATCAGAACAAATAAAGCCGACTTGATTTGAGCCGTCCCGACTCGACCTGCCCTGTTGCCTAAGTGTGCATCCCAGTCACCATGTTTCCGAAAAAGGCCCCATTTGTTTCTGAGAGCCAGATTTCCCACCGTGCCCTTGGGGTAATAGCTTGGCCACCGCGGGGCCTCGTGGGGGCCTGTTGTGGTTTGCAGGTGAAGGAGAACAGATGTTGACAGGAACCCACTCCTGCCGACACGGCCCAGTGCACACCGCGCTGCTACCTGACGTAGCGGTCAGAGCTAGTTAGCGCGGCTTTGCCACGAGCGCTGTGGTAAGAGAGACTGTTGAGGTAATACTGAGAAAGCGACGCGCAGCTTGACGGCACGGCGGAAAACATGTTGTTGTCTCCAGGATTCGCTGGATCCTAAAAGCTTTTTTTTTTTCCCCCCTCCTCATATCGATCCCAGAGCGCCTGTGGTCAGATGGCTGGTGTGTGCGAGCATGCGAGCAGCTTAAGAGGCTGTCCTGGAAGATGCTCCGGGGCTTCTGCTCCAGATTAACTGTACACCACTCTGGCATCCGGTTCACCTGATGTAACAGCGTTAGGGACTTTTTGTTCCACATGATTATGTACATACTTGATGCTGCACCTCTCTCCTGGCTTGTCAAGCTGCTTTTTCAAGCAAACGTTGCACCTGGCTCACTGTGCTTTTACTTCCACCGGCCTCCGTCTATGATACTCTGTAATTGCACAGCTTGAATTTGCAGACTCAGTCTCATTCATGTGGTATCAGATGGTTCACCAAATCAGTTAAAAGACCCTGCAACCTTGTAGCTCTCTAACTCTTTGACACTGTACCTGCAGAGGCATGAGGCTTCCTGGAGTTTCTCTCTCCGCTTTCATCATCAGACTCCCCGGGAGTCAAGCCCTCTACGACCTGAAAGCTCCTGCCCTGTTTGCCCCACACGTGCTGGATCTGCATGGCTGCTTCGCGCTCGGCCGTGAGATCCAGGTCCTGCTGAGCCAGATGTGCTCTCAGCTGCCTGATCTCAAACTGGAGACAGAGCAGAATGTAAGAACGCACAAACGTTGTTGTAAATGAGAAAAGACAACAGGAAAAACTCACAGAAGGGAACACACTATGCCGTGTAAATCATCTGCACCTCACAGCACTGAGCATTTTTCAGCATTGCTCAAAGCACTCCATCTAAACATGCGCCGGGAACATTACTGATATGCAGCTCTGAGGCTTCTGCTTTTCTTTTGCTTTGGTTTCAACTGCACTCATTATACCTCTAAACTACCCACTGTATCATTTCCCCTTATAATTTGATTAGCAAAGAAGATATGTCATGAATATTTTTTTGCATTTATCCTCCTTATAATAAACTGAATTTTAAATTCTTATTAATATTTATGGTGAGCTGTATTTGTGAGAGTTCTCGTGAGCAGAATTATGATGAAACGCAAGGAAACCTTTGTGGGGCACTACTGCCCTCCTGTGGTGGAAAATGGGTTTACAGTTTCATACAAGACTAATCTGTGACAAACATTTGCCCTTATGCCAACAATGTATGTATGTATGTATTTTTTTTTATTAATATTTAGCTAAAGGCAGAGTTTCTTGTTTTGTGTTGCAGCTGTGTACAGAATTAAGGCTGCGGACGCGTAGCCTAGTTCCGTGCTCTTTGTACTCCAGTGTATGCGGTCGTGATGCAGACTTTCGGGTCAAATCTCGGGTACTCACTGCCTGTTCCTGGCAGATCTGAGTGAGACGTTCCAGCTGCTCCTCCCTCACTGCTTTGGTCCTCTCGCATTGCTGGATCTCCAATTCCATCTCAACTTTAACTTGTAGGACATAAGCTAGCATGAAGAAAGACAGGAAGGTAGGTTAGGATGTATCAAGTATACTTATATACAGACACATGAAGGCCAAAGGTCAATAGGGTTATACAGTACGTGGCATCATGCACCAACCTGGTTACTGACTCTCCTTTACAGCTTGAAATCAAATCCAGATCGTCTTTTACACATTAACTCAATTTCCATGTATGTGACAGTGGCTTATTTTCACACCATCTGTGTGCCAGTGTAGAAATGTTTCTCCCTGGATTGACTTCATCGTGATCTGAGAGGTGTCGGATCACAGAGTTTTTAAGTCTGCAGCGTTAAAAACATGACCTCCTTCCTGCAGCCCTGAACTGAGGTGTGTCAAACCTCCTCCCATTACGGCGCATTTTATTTATACATGACACACTTTGAGAAGCCAGACAGGAGGGTGGACGGTCCCATAAAAGATGGCCCACAGACACTGAATCACACCTCTGTGATCACTGTTGTAAGGCCTGGCTTCGTCCTAATGGGGAAGGTTGCTATGAGCAACACGGAAAGGTGAAATAACAGCAGAAAATAGACTCTTATTCTTATTCTGTTGTTGTTGTTGATGATGATGAAGATGTTCTGAATTATGCAAACATTGAGATTAAAATGTAAAAAGGCGTTCTGGTACAAAGGGATGCAGAGAAAACATGCTGGCTTTCACCACATGCTACCTGTGTCTATTTCTAATTATCCTGGCGCACACACATCCTTGTACTTTTATTTTTGTGAAGATTTTGATCGACATAATGTATTACCAGCCCCTTATCCTAACCCTAACCTTCCCAACTAACCCTGACCCTCACCTAAATCTAATTCTAACCCCAACTTTAAAACCAAGTTTTAACCCTCAAACAGGCCTTTTGAAGTTGTGAGGACCAGCTAAAATATTCTCACCTCCCTAAAATGTCCTTACTTTGCTAGTCAAATGCAAATTTTGGTACTCAGTATGGAGTAAGTACAAGAACACACACACACACACACACACACACACACACACACACACACACACCCCAGATGGGGTCAGTCCTGTAGGGTGATCACAGACTCTTTAATCAGCCAGTGTTCAATAATGTATATATGGATGATGTGCAGATGTATTCAGAGCAGCAAATAACGCTGCAGGTAGCACAAAGAGCGTTTTGATCTTCGCATTTATTCAAAAATAGAAAGCTGGCAGAATATATTTGCGTATTTGTCATTAGTGGATCATTATTTTCTAGGGTATGCGTTAGCCAGCGTGGACTTAGCTAATAGTAATGTTGTTAGCAGTTTTCAGCTCACCTCTGAGTTTTCACTTTCCCATCCACCCGACACAAACATTGCCAGGATTATGTGTCAAAGTAGCTCAGCCAGGGACTCGATCCTTTTCCAGTGAGAACTGAATCAGTTCCACTTTCATTGGCTTGAGTGCATTTTTCCCCCCTTCTTCAAGCATGTAGCAAGGAAAGCCAATCACTCACAAAAATCAAACCCAACAGGTCAAGATGTGCATCAGGAAAATCATTCCCTGGAAACAGACGCTGCAGCTGTTCAGAAAACTGGAACTCGCTCCGGCTGATGCACTACAGCAAAGCCATGCTGTTAGAAGCTATATTTTATAGATCACTGTCTTAGGCAATCCTGTCATTAACATGTGTTCCATTCTGTATATTTGTTCCATAAAAAAAAAAAAAAATCATATCAATAAGTCAGACAGAATTTGTTTTGGAAAAAAAGAAAGAAAGAAAGAAAGTCTGAAGAAGACACCCTTGGAGTGTTTGATCTTGTATGCAGCCAGCCTGTGCTGAGGGTGACCCCTGAAGCAGCATCAGCACTGGGGAGAACGACCACTACATTCATTATGGCTTCCCTGAGCCTACTTAGCCAGACCCTTAGAATCAATACAACTTAGAGCAGCACCAATCTCCCGTGAGGGATGATCAATAGCTTTATTGCTCTCAATTTGTATAATCATGGAGAGAATAGGTGATTTAGTTCTTTCAAGTCAAGCTGATGTCTACGCATCCTGTGTGCTCGTGTCCACCCGCTTGTGCCGCTCTTACCATCGATGATCCTCTTCACCCTCCAGATGCGCAGGGTGATGATGAGGCTGATGGCGTCCCAGGGGCTGCTCGGCCCGTTGGCCACCGTGGAGGCCACCATGGGGGCCAGGGACAGCACGATGACAGCGCCGTCAAACACCTGAGCGATAGAGTTGGAGGGAGCATGAGAGGGAGAAAGATTCCAACAGGTGGTCTGACTAATGAAATCTGACAGTGAGGGTGAAAGAAGGTGATGAACACACACACACACACACACACACACACACACACACACACACACACACACACACACACACACAAGCACTAACCTCAACTTTGTTCTCTATGTAGTCCCAGATGCCAAGCACGACAATTCTGAAGACAGTCTGCCACAGAAAGGAGTGAAAGAATTAAAATAGATCTGTGAGGGAGGGTGCTGATGCACACAAAAACCTCTGCTGGTATTCTTAGCTTTTTGGATCGTCATCACGCTCATCAACCTCTGTCAGGATGTTAGACTAAAAGTTAAAAAAGAGGCCCGTGTGTGTGTGTGTGTGTGTGTGTGTGTGTGCCACAGCTGCCTTCCTCAAAGATCGCGAAAATATCCGCAGCAATCTCCCTTAAAATAGCCCCAAATTCAAAATAAATCACGATAGCTTGATTAGCGGGAAATAGTGGGTTTGAGTTCTGTTGCGCGTGTCATTTTCTGTGAGCTCTGACCTTAGACGCGGCCGGCGCGTGAGGCGCTTTGCTCCGCGGGGCGATTGGTTCACACTCCAATGAGCACAGGGCGTCACGTGTGACAGGCCGTGCTCATCGATCATCGGGAGTGTGTGACAAACGGGGACGATGCCGCACGCGTTTGGAGGGCGGGGGCCAGCCCGTGATGCGCCGCATCCATCGAACGGCGCTCCTGGACGGGTGGGCGAGGTGTTTGGACGGACCGTATCACTGTGACTCTATCCCCACCGCTCATTTAGCCCAGCTTTAATTATTGCTCCTGCTGACTCACTGGTAATTAACGTTTGCTTTAGGGCACTGCGGCAGAGGCTGTCAGGGTAATTGGTTTGCACTGGATCAGAGGCCTCTGGGCCAAATTCTTACAGATCCTTTCTTTTTATTTGGCCGTTCCACAGTGGTGATTAAAAAAATAAAATAAAAGACAATTTTATCAAACAACGATTTTATTAAATTGAATTTCGCTGAATATATTTTGCTGGCATCCAGCTAAATCCTGACAATGAAGATAACTGCTGGCGGACATGTCTGTTCCCCCAGGGCTCCTCTGCTGACGTCAAATAAAGTTTACTTTAGTTTTATTGAGTTGTGACATATCAGGGGCGAAGTGGAGAGAACAGTTTCATTTCAGTGTAGTTGTGGTAAATGCGTGCGGTCAGGGTCAGGGCCAGGGTCAGGGCCAGGGTCAGGGTCAGGGTCAGGGTCAGGGTCAGGGTCAGGGTCAGGGTCAGGGTCAGGGTCAGGATCAGGGTCAGGGTCAGGGCCAGGGTCAGGGTCAGGGTCAGGGTCAGGGTCAGGGTCAGGATCAGGGTCAGGGTCAGGGCCAGGGTCAGGGTCAGGGTCAGGATCAGGGTCAGGGCCAGGGCCAGGGTCAGGGC
>BJFM01001309.1:0-24040 GCA_016586285.1 Arothron firmamentum
ACAAATGTAATGCTATCTTAAAGTCTATCAACTCATTAATTAAACATGGTTATGCATGAGCTAATGAGACACTTATATCTCATATCAGGGTTCTATTTCGGAAAGTATGATCTGACCTGCCCTGAATACTATACAGTATATAAACCTTTATTTTATCAGAGAATCCCGTGAGATAGTCTTTTTTTGAGGGAGACCCCACCAAGTACAATGGTGGACACTGTACACATAAGTACAATAATACCCAACTGCGCTATGTTTAACACTTTATGTCATTGATTATATATAATGGGGGGTACATGTGGTTACCCAATGAAAGATAGAAAGCCGGAAAATTAGCCTGCTTCGGTTGCTATACTTATGACCTACATCGATGTTTACTTGGAAACCAGCCTTCTTGAAAATTAGCTAGGCAGAGAGAATCAAAGGGAACAGGTCGCTTCTGCTTTGCAAGTTAACTGGTATCTATGCAGAAAACAATTGTCGCCATCATTCCACCAGCTGACTGATGAAGAGCAGCTAGATTAGACATTTACTCTCCATTCTTGTTTTCCGTGACAGACTTCTTTCTGGTTGATTGGTCGACATCTCACCACCACTTTGACGTTATCACTCACCTCCTGTTTGTCTGGTTTCTCAGGCTTATTGTTCTAAAATGAAGATATACAATTTTTGAAAACCTAAATAAACACCACTGGAAGTGAGCTAATAGCTGATGTTGCAACAGCGTGGCTATAGAGCACTGATTAAATATTTATAGCACACTTAAAATGCTAAACAGATTTAAGATACTGAATGAGGATTAAGGTCTTAAATATAATTCACAACTGTCAATTTGCCACATGGAATAATTCTGCCTATATAACTTATTACAAACTTGTGATATGAGTAGATCGTTATCTGCTTGACAGATAGTTAGGGATTTTATTGTTCAGGTTGTCATTTGAAAAAATAGTTTATGCTACATAGCTGCTTTGAAATTGGGAGCAATATATAACTATTTTTTTGTCTTAGAAAAGCAAGCAATTAAAAAGCTATGGATGCTAAGAGGTTAGCATCAGAGCGTTGATTCAATGCTGAGGAAGGGAGGGACGCTAGTTGGAATGAAACCTGTGCGTATTAAACAATGTAGCGACTTACCGGCATAACGAGAGCAAGGGAAAACAATTACAACTGAGAGTGAAGTATCTGCAAGGCTTGACTTCGCTGTCGGTCGTCCACGGGATTTAAAAACCGAAGCGTCTGACCATTTTCGCAGAGCCTCACATCTATGGTGTCTGAGTGATAGTGCGCATGCGCAATAGAGAAAGCCATCAGAGTTGGGTGTACTGTACAGTACAGTATTGTGTATGGTGTATAGTGATGGTGTATTCTGTAGTCTACCTTGCCTTTAACTCTGCTGATATCGAGATGTGCTTCATGTCATATAAGCATATCCTCTGTAGTTTTATGCTATTGTCAAAGTTGTTTGAGCTTTTCAATGATTTCTACCTTTTTTTTTGTTGTTGTTTTTTGTTCAATCATTGTGCATTAAAATGAGTTGGTTTTTTTTATACAGCACGCTTTCCCCATGTCTTGGACTTAATGTTGAAAGTCACTCTACAGGTTTCTCAGTTGACAAGCAATCGCCCTCAGTTGCGTAGATCATTTTATACCTAGACTATGACAAACATAAATTTTTGGGGAAATTAATATCTAATAATGTCTGTGTAGTATGGCTGCCGGCACTCCATGTCTATACCATTAAGAGGGGGTCACCAGGATTCAAATAAAAATAAAAATTAAAAAAAAGTTTACATTTTTAGTTCCCATGTAAGTTCCTATAATTAAGTGTTTGTGTGTTTTCTGTGGAATCTGACAAAGGCACCATTTAAAGTATGTGAACAAGGAACACTCATTAGATGGGTTTTTGTGCAAAAATCCTATAATGGTACATGTGTAACAGACATGCACTTAAGATACAGGAGTCACAATAATATATACTTTTATAGAATTTGACCACCACAGTCTCATATTCACTCAGGACAAAAATAAAAGCTTTCTTCATTTGGCAGTAACAACCTTTGGACATTAGTGCTCGTCTTGTTTAACATATCAGCCATAATTTAAAGACTGCGCAGTCAGCTGAGCTTCTCAAGGGACTGGAACACACCACCGTGGAATAAGCCCGTCTGCCCGCTGCTCTCCTGAGTGACCAGAACACGCCCGTCAGGTCGTGGTCTGTGGACCAGTACAAGCTCTCCTTGAAGCAGGCTGAGCTCGGAGTCCATCTGGGCTAAATGGGTGGAGGTTACCACGTGTCTGGAAGAACACAAGCACAACACAGTGATAAAACTCCATCTGACAGTCAGTCTGGTTGTTTTTAAGGCTGTATTTAGTGATTAAACCTGGGATGTACCTGCTGGGAGTGAACTGAGTTGACAGAGCTGATAAAGATGGTTGTGACAGTGTTGGCTTTTGAGGGTTAGAGTTCAGGTCTGAGGTGGCCGTTTCAAGGCCCTTCCTTTGCACAGAAACTTTTCCTTCTTTGAGAATTATCCCCGGTCCATCTCTTCCCAGGGTGAGGGAAGGGGCCCAGACTTCCAGTGGAGCAGGTCTGTGGGGGCATTTGGAGGGGATATGAGTCCCTGCTGACCAGGAGGAGGTCCGAGGTCTCAGAGGTGGGGAGTCTTCATCCGTGAGGAATCGCACTGACTTTGCTGGCTGAGGGAGAAAAGCAGCTCACGTAAGGCACACTGATGAAGGTCACATCAGCAGGCTACAAGGTAGCGATGTTACCTTGTCGATGGTGTTCTTGTTTGTGTCAGGCCTGACTAAAATGGACTGGGGTGCATCTACGGACGGTCTGTCGTGCTGGAACGCTGATTCGTGTGAGCCACCAAAGTCCTTGTCTTTGTAGGCCACAGCAGCAGAGGGCGCTGTAGATTCAGTTATCCAGCTCAGCAGCCTGCCGGAATTGGACAGGATGCCACTACTTTTTTTCCTATGCAAGGCCGGTGAGTAACCAGATGCCTGAACTTGTGCAAAATGCCGCGAGTTGGACGGGATGTTCAAACTGGTCATTTGATTTGTGGCTGAAAAAAAATAAAAAAACAAAAAAACAAAAAAACGCACAATTAGGCTGTCGTAATGTGTTTTACCTACTTAAGTTTGCATAGATGTGTTTAATTCTCACCTCTGTGGGGGTTAAATATGCGTCTGACTGTGTCCCAGCCCTGTGTGCCTCCATAGAGGGAAGGTTTTCCAGCGCTCATGGATGACATTGCATTCTGTGCTCCGTCTGGCACAGATGGAACAGTTCCAGCCGAATAGACCGCTGCATCAGTGTTTACTCTATCCAGAGCGAGGAACACGGAGGGGTTCTTGGCAGCGGCGGGTTTCTTCCCAGTTGCGGGGTTGTGCTGTGAGGACGTATTTGCTGCCTTGGTCTCCAGGAGTCTGGCTGAGGTTCTGCAGTGAGATAATGATGACATTCAAGTAGAATATTTGACCATGCCCATTTGAATATGTCAATTAGCTCCCACTGTCATCAGTAAAATCCCAGCATCGCACCTCAGCACAGGTGAGATGTAGTTGCTGGGCAGAATGCCGACTCGGCCCGTTCTGAGTGACAGCCCACGAAGCCACCCTTCTTTGAATTTACCGTACACTCCCACCATCTCTCCTTTCTTCAGCTCCAGCTCCTCCGGTCGTCGTGGATTATAGGAGTACAAGACGGCACACCTGAGAAAACACACGGAGGGTTCAGACCCTGACACGCCCGTCATGATGCATATCTGCCCCCCTTCTCTGAAAACATTCCAGTGCTCTTTCTAATGACGCATTCAACTCACACACTGATGGAGAGCTGCTGTGTGGAGGAGTTCCTGCTATCTGCAGAGACAGAGGGCATCTGGGGGTTCACCAAGGCCATGGAGATGGTGGGCGGAGTCTCACTGTTCATCTTCTTTTCAGGCTTTAAACATTCAAAAAAAACAAAAAAAAACAAAAACAGCAGTTGCCATGTTAGCTGCTCTTTCTTTCAACATTTATCCATGAAAATGCCCACTGAAGACATGCCCACAGTACAAACACCTGGGAAATACCTTTAAAAAAAAGAAAAATAAAGATGTTTTTGATATGTCATATCTCTTCAGTTGGCCTATTTTAAAGTCTTGTTTCTTACCAGGTACTTATTTAAAATGAAAGCACATTTACATTCAAATTGCTTTAAAGTCAGTGCATGAAAGAAAATAAAAAATAAAAACCACATTAAAATACATTAATATCCATCCAAGGACAATGACAGTGACAAAAGACAATGAAACAGCACAAAGAGGAAAAGGCCTCCATCCAGAAGTCACATGAAAGCTAAAAGCATGGTCCCCTTTCTGGCAATCAACTAGTGGAGAGACACAGCTGGCCTAAAAAGAGGCAACCCGTTCCTCAATACTCTGATCAGACAGATAGGGAGGCTTAGAGTAAGGAAGGCTAAACTGAGTGGCTGTAGTTGTAATTTATTGCACTTTTTTTTTAAATGTTCGTTTATGATATTGTGATATTTTTGATTACACTGAGAAAGACAAACTAAAGGCCTAAAATCTACTACTGTCAGCTTTTATTAAGGTCCTGCTCTTCACCACCACTCCCATGTCAGTCCCGTGCACAAATCACCACCACAATCACTGTCTAGACTGCCTCAGTCTTGACCACATCACCACTCCCTTAAATATGTCGACACATCATCATAACATCACAAATGGATCTAAATTCCATGCACTACACATTTTCATATTTGCTGGGTGAGGTCATAAATCTGAAATTTTAAACCAAAGTACTTGTTTATGAGGTTTTTCACCAGATGGGGGCACTGTATGCAACGCTGCACACACTTGAATTATAATTAAACTTGAGGGCCATTAACGTGCAAAGGAAATATCCTCGAATTTCAGTCGGGGAACCAATGCAGTATTAGTGAATTCTGGACTCTCTGGATGAAGTTTTTAACTTGCCCATTAATCCGGCACATATGAAAACAATGATGGATAAACATTTACATGCTCTGCAACTACTATCATAATAAAATACTTAAGTCTTCATGAAATCTTCTGCTGAACAGTTAAGCCCACTCCCACAACAAATACAAACATAAGTGAAAACACAAACATCCTGTGGTCTTAACGTTCTGGTATTTTTATCTGTAATATCTTCCCCGCTGCCTATTATCTAAGCTCGATGCGTGCAAGACACATTGCTATTTACAGCAGCACCACTCAGCTTAAGCATTAATGCTGGCCTGGGGATTCCTTTTTACAGTATGGGCCTGGATTCTATAGCTTTTGCACTATTATGTGGCAACGGCTTTGCACAAAAAGCAAAGGACTTAATTACGAGGCAGCTATATTGCTATAAGGCAATAAGACTCAAGGGCGGCGAATATGATGTCAAGAAGAGTTACCATACTTCCATCAGTGGAGGAGCAAGACATTATTCTTATATATTTTGTTTGTTTGGGTTTTTTTTTTTTTGTATTTTACATGTTTTTTTGTTTTTTGTATTTTACAGTAAAAACAATGTCTAAAACGTATAACAGCAGTATGAATCATGTATTGAAATATTTACTTTAAATATTCAGTCTTTTTCTATTCCTGGTTAATGGCTTATCTATGTAATATAAGTCGGCTTTCTCACTCATTCCGCTGTCACGCAATGGCCGCATTCAGTAGCCCAGCGGTGGCTATATTTAAATCTGAATCCAAATTCAGCTACTGCTCACATAGTGAATGAAACTCTTTTTGCATGCGATGGAAGTAGATGAATGGATTTCTGCAGAAAGGGATGCCACCACCTCAGATGGGTCACAAGTGAGGCATTAATCTATTTATGTGGAGTTATAAATAGCTCCTGTTGACAAACTCCTCTAATCAGCAACATCAGACCTGTTACCACAGCAGAGTTTTGCACAATCATTGCACATCAACACCAAGCCTTTAATTACCCGTCATTAATTCACAACAGAAACTAATGAGTGTTGTTGTGCAACTGTGAAAGATCGTCCTTTCGTTCATTTCATTCTGAGATCTGACAAAGTTTGTATTGGTTAAAAGTTACACTTTTACCCTAAAAGAACAGGCCAGCAGTTTCAGTGAAGGTCCTTGAGGTTAATCCAGGCTTCACCTGTGTGGTTAAATGATTCATTTTCTTCAAACTACAGTTTAGCAACATGCAGGCAGTCACAAACAACGAGACAGGACTGACCGGAGGAAGTACACATCAGCACCACGCCCCTTACCTGACCCGTTAAAGCTCGTCTGTTAGTTAATTTAGATCAGATCTACACTAAGTTTCTGTGGTAAACAAATTAAAATAGTTCTCAGTAACTGATTACTTTGTATGTTATAATGTTAATTCAGTCATTTCAAACCCCATGGGTATAAAAAGGAAAATCAGACATTATTATCCTAATATATGTGAGTCTTTAATTCCAAAAAATCATTAATTTAATGTCAGTGATGAATCAGATTGTCGCTCTGCTATCTTCCTGAAATCATTCTGTGTTTATATTTTGAATCTTTTTCATGCTGTTGGCTCATTACCAGCGTCTCTTACATAATCATGTCAATATTCAACTGTTATTCATAATTTCCTCTACAGCTAGTGGGAAGCCGCATCTCTCTGCGCAACAGTGGAGTCAGAGGTGACAGATGATGGGATGCAGAGCTAAGAATAGTGCGCATGCTGGTTCTGGTCAATGGGACACCCACCAAGAGAGACAGAGACCTCCACTTCTTTAAAAATGAAGCCCAGTGCGCTTTAAATGACCCACTGATGTAAAAATGTTACCTGCTTAGTGAAGAGGAAGAACTCTGAATGCATGAGAGAGGAGGCCTGTTACATAACCACCTTCAGCAGTGACTCATCATCATCATGAGACAGATAAGCAGACCCGCTGAGGGACTCTCCGTGCCTCCCACTCTCCACATCTATTTCTCATTTTCCCTCCTCCTCCTTCCTACGTCCTGTGTTTTGCCTTTTCGCAGCTCACACATTTCGTGCCTTTCCCCAGATCTGCAACATATTTTCTCTACTGCCTCCCATTTTCTTCTTCCCAGGATATCAATCCCACTTCCTGCTTTTCTCCTGTTTCCTCTCTTCCTTTCCTGTTCTTTCCTCAACTGAAAATCTGTTTTTTTTTTTTTAATTTTCAGTCTCTGAAGTGAATTAAAGGAAATGGCTGACAGTGGTGGTAGTTGGCAGCAGGTTAGGTCACTCTAAACATTTGCTGTACCGCTCAGCGGACTACTACTTCCAGCTTTGCACCAGTTTCATGCGTAAATGAATGCCTCAGGCCACAAAATGATATATGAAAAGTTTGCATCAAAATAAGGGTTTACATTTGCTAGGGCATGCCTTTTTACAATTTTCTTATTTTTTTTTAAATAAAAATGTGTGTGATTGCTTTTATTGTGTTGTTATCATCTATATATTTAAATCTGTTTTTTTTTTAATTAAAAATTTTAAAAAGTCATGTCGGCAAATTCTGAATCTGAGGGCAGAAAAGGAAAAACACCCACATCCTGCTGCTGATCATGCCTAAAGTCGTGTCCCACAACTTTTGATTCTCGAGCCTTCAAAGTTTCTCAGTCCTCGCCCTGTTTTCACATCTGCTCTATGCTCGTGCAGCACCTAAGGGCGATTGCTTTCATTCCTTCAGCTTCATGTTACGCTCCCCTCCCTGCACTCCAGAGGAGAGAGCGTGGATTCCAACTCTAATACCAACAACGGTCTTTTCCAGATTCCTGTTCATAAAAATCAGACAGAAGCCAAACACAGATGGGGAGAAGGAGCCTCATCTCACCGGCGGTCTTGACTCACCTGTAACAGGTGTCTGTGAGTGTCGGAGCGACGTCGGTGTCGCTGAGAGCTCACTCTGGAGGTGTGGGAGTGGCCTCGGGCAGCAGGAAGCTCAGAGAGGTGATGATTAGAGCTGGTGACGGTTCTGTTGCTGGTCTCCGCTTTAGAGGGCTGATAAAAGTGGACGCTGCTGGCTGGAGGCTGTTTCCACTGGTTGGAGGTGGGCAAAGCATTGATGATGGCTGTCTTGGCTGGGAACTGAGGGACTCCGTAGTGGGTGGTCCAAGCAGGTACGTCACTGACCTTGTCTTTGCCCCCACTCCCAGTCCGATGATAATACTCTGCTGAATCACTCCACCTCCGATTCGTTCCCTCCAGCAGTTTGGCAGCTACGGAGTTTGGCTAAGAAGAAGAAGAAAAAAAAAAAGAGTTAAAACAGAGATGAGTTGAGAAAATCCATCTGCCACCAGCGCCTGTCGACTTCAGCGAAACGGTTGTCTGAATACAGTCATCTCGGCTCCATCCGCAACTTGTTGGACAAGCGAGCAGGAAAACAGTCAGACAGGAGCATAAGTACCAGTCAGCAAGACAGAACTAACTGGTGCTGAGAGAGGGTTAATGCTCTCGCTCCCCACAGTGATGTGCCGCTATGCCAGCTGAGAAGAGAAAGCATTAGTGTGTCTTTACGCCTGGCTGCACAACACCGGGAGAGGCAGGCTCAGAATAGAGATGGCAGAGGAGAGGAGAAGGATGAAGAGTACAGTGCAAACACAGGAAGGGACGAAGAGCAGGAGGAGGAGAGATTCGGCAATGTGACACACGTGGCAGAATGTTCTGAGCAACCTCAGGTCAAACCTGAGGTTCGCGTTTACTTCGTTTGTAGTTGTGAGCTACTTTGCAGATTAAATCTAACAAAAAGAGTTCATTTCTCTGTCAGCTCATTTGATGACCAGACAAGCATGAATCTGAGGATTGAGGCCACATGTCACAAGTTAGGACACATTTGCTCGGACTATTGGCACATTTCCCCTCTCAATACTGACATTAAACTAGGAATTCATATTCTGCTTCTTTTCCTAAATAGTTTTAAGATTAAGATTACCTTTATTATCCCACCAGGGGTAGATTCACTGTTAAAGCAGCTCATACAGACAGTAATCATACAAGTATATACCGTACATTCAGAAAGAAACCAGGATTTGATCATTTAGAAAAAATAAAGATTTTTTTAACCCCCGCCCAAAAAAATCCAAGGCAGGGAAATTGAAAACAAACTATATACTGCAGAAATATCTCTTAACTTAATTACAGTATCTTCTCTAAACAATAACGACATCAAACATTTTCACTGATATTACTTCTGCCTGTACTATTTGTACTTAAAGTATTCCCTGAAAATTATATTTATTTCCAGAAATTAATAACCTAGAGACCTAAAATTAGAGTTAGTATTTATGTGGGAGATTTCCTATTTTAAGTTTATCAAGTAAACAGGAGCTGACTAAGGTGACCCGTTCACCCCAATAGCAGCGAGCGTCACATTTCTTCCTGCTGTGGCTGAAGTTAACTCCCGGAGGCAGAAGGTACAGATGAAGACGACAGCCAGCCCTGCGAACCCGAGCGAGGCGCAGGGTCCCACGCCAGCGAGCAGCCGCAGACAGCGGCGACACTTCCAGACCAATCAAAAAACCTCTCAGAGTGAAAAGCCGGAGGTGCGTCTCGAGTGCCATCAGTGGATGAGCTGCACGCGACGGGCGAGGAGGGAAGTAAAGCAGGATTTAATCAGATGAACTCACCTCTGTAAACTGCAGAGGGCAAACTCCGACTTTGTCTCCCAACCTAGCTTCGATCCAGTGTTCATCCAGGCGTCTGATGACAGTGAGGATGTCTCCCTGTGAGGGCACAGAGAGAATGGAAAGCGAGCGTTAGGAAAGGTGAGCCACAAATAAAGTGGACTAAAGGAGGAACACAGGTCCGGCAGTGCTCACTGAAGAATGAGCACTCAGCTCTCAAAGTTCTATCCTGCAGCATACGACATCAATTCCCTTTATGTCTGAAGGCCCTGTCCTTTCTGCAGCCATTTGACCATCTGCATTAAAACTTTAAAAAAAGAAAAAAAAAGAAAACCCAAGTGTGCTTTAATGGAAAGGACAGGAGCACTGTAGCCCTTATATAAGTGCCTCAGAAATCCTTCAGGGTACGTGAGAACCACCGCAGTTCCTCTTTACGCACTGAAGAAGCTGCGGGGGGGTTGAAGCAGCCGCAGAAGGCGCAGGAAATATGCTGAACGACTAACAACGGCTGAGGGTCGGAAAATTATAAAAGGCAGAAATATGGGATTTTTCTGTTCATGTTTTTAGATCAATAAAACGTACAGCAAATAAAAACAATGTAGCAGAACTACTCTGAGGACATTTAAGGCTCTTCCTTCTGCTCAGTAACTGAGGTCACTGCTGGGCTCCTGCTGGCATTTTCTCTGGTTTTATAAAGTCACTGGGACACTCACACGTCCCATCACAACCTTACTGCGTGCCGTCTTGGGCGTGAGTATGTTTTGTAAAATATCATCTTTTGGGTGTTGTTTTGTTTGTTTTTTTTACTTAAATGTCACAAAGCCAAACTCAAGATGAATTACCAAAAGTAATTAAAGCACTTTGGTAAATGTGTATTTTCACTAACCTAAGTATGGAGAGAACCAGATGAATTACTAGATGATTTTATTACAAGATTAAAATTCATGCATTAAAGGGTTAAAGTACTGGACTGGATTGCATCATCCGACTCTGGATGTTAATCAGTGATGGATTAATGACTTTTTCACGTTTAGCCCAGTAATTCATCACAGCACTGTTTGTCTCAGATGTGATTGTTTATCTTCCTCTGAATCATAATCTTACCTTTAGTCAGCATTTAATCAAGTAAAGCTGACTGATCTAGAGGAATAATATTGGAATTTGATTAATTATTGATGTAAAATGTTCTATTGGAAAGTCCTTAATCATGCTGCCGGATACAGCTTTCCATTGAAGTGTATTTCTCTCTGCAGTGACATTTAAAGACTGCTGCTCTTTATTCCTGCCAAAAGTAAACAATATGTCAAAATTCAGTTTGTAATTCAGACCTTATGGAAGCTGAGAAAAGTGTCACTGTCCTCCAGATCCATCGCGGCCGGGTTGAAGTCGAACAGAGCCCTGCAGAGCGCTGCAGGTTGGGACTGCAGAGGAGTCTGGCTGGCAGCGACAAGCATGCCATCACTGTTGCTCCCCTGGTGCCTGTTTTCCACTTTGTGCTTCATGGAGATACTGGGGCCGGACGGGAGCAGCGTTTCTCCCAATAAACCAGCTTGCAGGTTTCGATTTGGAGCTCTGACAGAGAGCTGAAATAGGCAAAAATCCTCATGTTTACACAGAGAAGTGGCTGGTTTTACATAAAACACAACCACGTGACACCTGTCCTTTAAAAGGACAAGCTGCAACAATGCACATGCAGTTACAGTGAAATATACTTTTACAGTCCTTTAGTTTTGATTTTATATGACAAATGGACTAATTTCTGTGTGCTGCTGACAGATTTTTTGCTTGACAGAAACAGATGTTTATTGTTCCTGTAGAAGTATGACATCATCAAAACCCTGATTCAAAGTTGACATTTATCTGTAAATGTGGCCACTGTCATTAAAGAGGAAGTTTATCATTTGCTCACTTTATTGAATTATTAAACTAAACCTCCTGACTGAACTCAAGATGGCGATTATCAGCGGTTTACACTCAGGATGATGATGAAGAGGGATGGCTCGTCACCGCAAAGGCCAAAATAAAATCAGCATTAAAGAACTTACTGACAAGCACCTCTGCTCTTCATTCATAGATGAATTTATGCTCGTGTTTGGGGTCTCTTTCTAATATCTTTGGAATTGTAAATCAATGAGCCAGACTGCTTTATGTAGCAATACTGGATGTTCTTAATTGATCCATCCATGTGGCTCATTTCCTCTTGTGTATAATTTGTCATTACAATAGAAAATTGCACCTGCACTGTGGCAATCAGTCATTAATTAGAGGCATAAATATTTAATCTAATCATCTATTCCAGATGTCTGGGTCCTGGACTGACCTCACTCAGCTGATTCTCCAGCTGTTGCTGACCCTCCCTCACAGTCACGTCAGACCTGGAAGGAGGCACAGAGTAGCGAGCTCTCTGCCTGTCCCTGCTGGGCCTGGATGAGCCCTGAAGCCCCTCCAGGAGTCGCACCAGCAGGAGGTTTGCAGGGAGCTCCTCCACCGTCCTGGCGGGGACGGGAGCGCGGCAGTCCGGGCAGAGCAGCGGGGACGGTGCGTGGGCCGCCTGGTGCTTCTGCAGGCACGACATGCAGAAAGTGTGCTGACAGGGCAGCACCTTAGCTGACACGTCCAGCTGCTCAAAACACAGAGGACACTCCAGCAAGGCCATCACAGCCAGTTCCTCCATTTTCAAGGGGCCGGCTTCCTTCAGTTGAGGCGCTTCTGGTGCAGCTGTCAGACTGTAATCCACCATACTGACAGCGAGGAGCAACAATGACAGAAGCTGACGTCACATATGTTCAAATTAAAGATTTACAACATTCCTGGTCAAAGTTCTTGGGAGTTATGTTGGTTCCAATAACACTCGAAGATGCTTTCACGCCCTCAACCATTTAGCATGGTCGATTGTCTATTATAATAACGATTACTGGTTCCATGACAGCACACCTGAAGCAACAGGTAAGACAGCAACAGGAAGCAACGCAGAAGTTCATGTTTTCCCCGGTAGTAACACAGAGTAGAGCAAAGATCAGATACTTACATACTCTTATTATCGGCCCTGCTTACTGACAGTGATATTTTCCATAATCTCCGGTGAAGAGACGCGTAAACTTTCCCTACGCCGCCGCCATGACGCAGTGCGCATGAGACGAGGAGGGAGGGATCCGACACGGAGCAGCGCGTAAAAGGTCTGCAACCGCCTACAAAATCTACATCCACGTGAAGCACAACCATGCACATTTAGGCTCGGGGAATTAGAAGAAGACCCATAAAAAGAAAGAAAGAAAAGAAAATCAGCGTCTGTAGCACAACCTGGCTAATCCAGCAGGAACTGGAGCCTCTCGGATTTCAGTTGTTTAACCCTTAACAGCCGATCAGCTCCTAGATATACAGTATATACATATATACATATACCGAGGGCGAAAAAAACAGCACACATCACCAGACTGGCCTCAAAAATAAAAATGAAACGGCTTAGTCTTCATCGTCTTTTGTATTTATGACAAGTTTTATACATCGGCTTCAGCTCCATGTTGCTGAATCATATAAGATTGATATCTTTCTTTCTTTTTGTTTGTTTGTTTTTATTTACTCATTCCCCCATCTTAAATTACAAGCATATGGTGAGAAAAGACAAGGTCAAAGCGGCTCAATTTGGAGAAATGTGGTGTGATATGGTCTCCCTCTGCTGGTGGATTCTCTGACTGGACACAATAATAATAATAATAATAATAATAATAATAATAATAATAATAATAATAATAATAATGATGATGATGATGATGATGATGATGTTGATGATGATGATGATGATGATGATGATGATGATGATGATGATGATGATAATAATAACAATAAGAAGAAGAAGAAGAATAACAACAACAAACATCATCATCTTCCTACAGAGACTTAGCTATCCATAAAAATTAATACAAAAATTCTGAATATAATTCAATTGATCTGCGATGGGCTGGTGACCTATCCAGGGTGGACCCCGCCTCTCGCCCCGTGACAGCTGGGATAGGCTGACCCCTGCGACCCAAGAGAAAAAGCATGGATGGATTTAATTGATCATGTGCAGCAATCATGAATGATAACCATAATCGTTTAATTTCCCTTTTTTATTTATCATTGTTGTTTTAAGATTATTATTTTATAGTTCATTTTTAAAGTTAAAACAAACATTCCATTGCACTCCAGGGATCAATAATTCATCAGTACTGGCTGTCTAGTGAAAGTTCACGACATCTTTTTGAATTTTTTACACATGCATGAATCTTTAATTCTCTCTTCACATCAGCAGAACTCAGGGAATTCTAAAAATGTGCACATGGCTTTCACAGGGAGGGCAACGTAGAGAGAGACGGGGGGATGTAAGACATCACTTATTTACATGTTCTTATCCAACTTGAGGCAGGCTCTTCCTAACTCTGTCTATTATAATTTCTTCCCTCTTGTGAACACTGATTTTTCCAGCTCAAATTCAAAGATTTATTTATTTATTTATTTATTTATTTATTTATTTATTTATTTATTTATTTATTTTTACATCAGCGCTCATCAGCAACTTGCAACCCCTGATGGCCAACCTGACCTCCTCTGGGCAACACTGTGTATTGAGGGAACTGGGAGGAGGGTCACTGAAGGTTCTGGTATATAGTCTGTGCTACAAGGAGGGAAGGTCTCCCCTGGATGGCTCGGAGCTCAGTGTGCTGTCTCTCAGAATATCGCGACGTGTCAAAAGTTACTGTATAAGGAGGGCAGCCTTCATGTTTTATTTAACATGCTGTCTTACTCACAGAGTGTGATCTACACTCCCCTTTTTAGGTCTTTTCTCTGTCTCCAAGTATGTTTGATTAGTTAAATGTTGTGGGTAGTGTTTCTGCTTTAGGGTTTAGGAGGATGTGTTTAATTTGAACAAGGTATATATTATATTTCATAAGCCTTTGACAAGGATTAACCAACTTTTTAGGTGCATTGAAGCAGCGTAATTCACTTTTTCTTCTTTGGAGAGAACGACTCCTCAGCTGAGTTGGTGTCACAGCCGCAGATTTATTTTTAAGTTTTTGTTTTTCTAAATGATTCAGTGACTAACAAGATTGAAGACTAACCTTTTGTTTCACATTCTCTCTCACCGTTTATGACGCGAGCCTGCAGTTAGTGTTTGCATCGACAGCAAAAGCAGTCCAGTCAAACTGGTTTGACTGGAACATCATCAGGCTTTGGAAATCCTTGCATGCTTGTGTGTAAACGCACACACACCTTTTGCGAAGGTGAGGCGACCACAATTGTTTGACAAAGTGCAAGTGAGTAATAGTGTCATGTGGTAATGGTCTGCAGGTTGTTGTTGTCATTCTGGGATGAATTTAGCTTGGAAATGTATGTAGAAAAGCAGAGAGCCCACTGCCAGACGCTTTCATCAACATCTGTGAGACTACTTTGCAGTTCTTCCACCCACAGATTGTTCTGCCTGGCCCTCCTCCGCCAGCAGATTGAAACCTATAAATATTTCATGTTTGATAAATAAATGAAACAGCCTCTTTTCTTACTTTAAAGTTGCGTACTAAATTTGCCCTCCTACCTATGCAGGATTATTTTTTGACAGGTTTGACACTTTTGATTTAATTAAATTAGATTTTGAAATATACATATTTCCATCCAGTTTGGCCTTTCTTCAGGCTAATGTGCTCTTGCTAAGATTGCTGTGATTGCAAAGGTGGTGTTTCAGACACTGAGAAGGCTGTCCATAGTAAGCATATTTTAAATATTTCCGCATTTCTCTATTTTCTTTTAAATAGAAAGAAATCAATAGATCGATCTTATTAAAGTAGCTGCCTTGTCTGAAGACATTCAAAGAATCTGTGAATCATTGATCGGTACTTAAATAGTCACATTACTCACTGAAACTAAGAATTCACAGTTTTCTTGCTGCAGAAGGACCCTTCGTCATGTGTGGGTCATGGGTGTTATATGACACCACATCTGTGTCAGAAGGTAACCCAAGCGAACGATATTTCCAAGGGTGGGGCTGCTCTGACCCAGTCACAGCTGTGACACCTGAAGTGGAGTGTTTGTGTAGCTTTAGCGCTTGTTGTGAGTTGTGTGCAGGATGCTGAAGTCTTCCAGTCTGCACAGGCTCCGGCAGCTGTTTCTGACTGAGATGTGCAAAGGGGAAACTAAAAATAGGACGCACACACCTCTGAGCCAGCTGCCTCTTCACTGCCTGTGGGACTGCCTCTGTGTCTCCCCTCTCTTCTCTTTCAAAGTGCCTGTCTCTTCCCTCCCTCCCTCCTTCTCTATTCTCCCACTTTCTCAGCTCCTGAATCAGTCCTAGTTTCCCTGGCAAGGCCTGCGCCGCCACGAAAGACCTGAAACAGGACACCACTTCCCCTGACTATGCTCCATTAGGCACTGCGGCCCAGCAGGTTGCTGAAACTGTCTCCATCTAGCCAGTCTTTGAGTCTTTTTAATAACACATTTAGAACAATGCAGATCTGCTGTTGAAAAAGGATTATTAATATTAGAGCGGGAGCATGAACTATTTCCAGTTTCCACACTTGACTAATCTCTTACATTTTTATTTGCAATACCATTGTGAGAGAACAACTTCCTTCATAATTCAAAAGATATTGGGATACAGGCAATAATTATGGTCCGTGCAAACTATTGAATGACTGTCTGAGCTTTATGGTCGATGATCATTTTAGCTTTTAAGGCAAAATGGATCCATGATGGATGCGTCCATGCAGCATACGACAACATGGTGAAAATACAGTATTTGGATACTTGTAAAACCCGCCGTCAGTTGAGATTTGGTTTGCTGCGATGACATGTGTCACAAGTGATTCAGGCGACACTGAAAGCCGCGGAGGCTCCGTCACGACTCTGGTTAAACTGTGGATATAATCTGTGTGCTGCACAAAACTGAGAAATGTCACCAGTCCCCTGGAGGGTTGGTGCTTTTCCTCAAGGGTGAGACACACACACACACACACACACACACACACACACACACACACACAAAAAGAGGACAATCCTGTGCAGAATGAGCTGCTGTTTATCCTGTAAGTCTCATTTCTATTTCCTTGAGATCCTGATCCTGCTGGGCCAGGTCTGGTGCTTCTTATCTGCACTTAATCGCTCGGTAGACTCTGACCTATGGCTTATGGCAGACACCCAAACTTTATTCCTCTCTCTCTCTCTCTCACACACACACACACACACACACACACACACACACACACACACACACACACACACACACACACACACACTTGCAGGACAGCTTGGCCTCAACCATCGCCTTTGCTTTCTGTCTTTGCTGACCCCTTTTGACTGGCCAGATGTTGATATTTCACTGGGTCTGATGAGTGTTGAAGGGTTAAATGGGACTCTGAATCTACAGGCAGTATGCAGATTTAATCTGCGTTACATATGAAGTTAAGCTTTGGTTCAGATGCGTAAGAAGGTCAGAACCGAATGAGTGTGCTTGTGATCGACTGTGGGTCGCCTTCATCCGGATGACTAATTAACAGTGCCGTTGAAAAAGGGCTTCTTTGGTGCAGGAACCGGCTGTGAGTTAATACCACAATCAAAATCAAACCCAATCACACAGGCTTTCAGGGTGTGTGTGGATTATTTTTGACTTTGTTGCCATGGAGAGCCCATCGCTTTTAGGAGCGCAGTGAGGGATTAGGTGGTGATGTCCGACATCTGTGTCAAATCCGTCTCCAGCGCATATGAGCTGTTTGTCATGTTCTTAGATGACAGATGACAGCCCAAGACTGGCAGGGGCCATGGATACACTGCGGCTCCATGTCGAGCGTCAAAGTCTAGTCCGTTTCCCACTTCCTTCCTTGGCTTCCTTGCTCCCTCTCCCTCCCCCCTCACGTAATGTGGCTTTTTGAGGTAAATATCATTTGTTTTGTGGCTTTGCTATGATGGCTGAATAATGACTTGTTGTATGCGGCCAAATGAGAGTCTGAGGCTGGTGATGGGAGTAATCTCGCCTTTCTCCCTAAGAATGGTGACACGGGCCAATGGAGATTAATGCGAAGGCCGGAGTCTTAACACTTTCACTGCTCCGACCGAAACAGCGTTCGTGCGGCTCACATATTAAAATGCGAAAGACGTCCACAGTAGGCCATGGAGCATTGTTTTCAACTTTTTTGTTTCTCCCCATTAGCTCTTAAGTCTGTGTTAACAGTACTGCCGGTCATCACAGAGCACTGGGGCAAGGTCAGCTGATGTGGATGCAACATGGCCACCATCTGGGTTCAACGTTTAATCTCCCGAGGGATTAATCCGCTACAACTGGATAATAAGAGTGGTTTGGTACGCTGGATGATACCCATCCAAAATACACGCTGCAGTCCTGCAGTGGGATGACAATGACAGTTGGATAACAACTCCTCCGGAGAAAAGAATGTCGTTTTAATGAGAAGAGCTGAGAGACGAGCATATTTGGCATATGGGGCTTCTGTTGTGTCTTGCTGTGCTCCCCCATCCTTAAAAAACACACACACAACAGATTAGCACTGAAAATAGATTGGATTACATTCAAAGAATTGTGATGGACTGGTAGTCTTCCTCAGAGTGGGTTTGTGTGCCATCTGAAGGCTTTGAACCTATTTTAATCATAGCAAATGCTATTCCTATTAAAACAGGAACAGGAGTTTAAAAAATATATATATATATATAAATATATGTAGTACTGACTCTTTTTCATTGCCATATTATCAAATTTACTGCTCATAAATTAAATGCTGAGATAATTTCTTTGCCCAGCATTAGCTCTGGGGTGTATTCTGAGTCTCAGTCTTAAAGGCATGAAAGGAATTAACTGTGAACACTCATTATCTTGCTTATATGCAAGAATAGGTTATAGGCATTGGGAAAATTGCTTTGGAGGTACGCGACGATGATGAATAAAGCAACAACACCTCGAGCTATGGCTCAGAAGCACGATTTTAATTGTGCTGAGCTGGAAAAACCAATGAGGAAAATGTTCCTTGACTGATTGTTTAAGAATTAGCCATCACATTAGCTGAGCGCAGCACAAGTTGACAAAAAGGGGGAACGAATCTGTTTTAACTTCACTCCATCATAGAAAACTTCATTCTAACTTAATTCTTAATTCCCCATGATGCCAGAAATCACAGTTCATGTGATTCGTTTCCAGACTGATGATATTACTCTCTGTCAGACATAGTCAAAGATCGCTTTGATTAATACTTTGTGCAGCAGCGTGCACCGCTGTTAGTTCCTTCCTACTGCAGCGTAGCCGCACTCGTCAGTAGCCCGTGGAGGTGATTTATGAGCGATGGGATTTCTGGCCAGAACAACCTAATCGAGCCTCTCTACTCTCCAGCGCAGTCCTTGAGAAGAGGATAAGGTAATAAGGGGAAAATGATGTGTGGTAGACATTTTGGTTGTAAATCAGTTGTTCTTACAGCTACCAAGAGGAAGCATTTAAAATTAAAACTGTATAAATTTTGAATGCCTGCATAAATGCTGTGGAGATGCAAGTTTATCTGAGCTCATGACAGGGCAGAGGAGCGGCTTCACGGCTCCCAGCTCTCTTTTCTCTCCTTCCTTTGTCCACTGTTTAACTTTGTCCCGGTGGATTTCCCGGTGTACCCGGCTCAGTTGCACTCGTTCCTGTTCAGGTGTCAGGACCCCTGGAGTTTTTCCTGCTAATTAAGAGCTTTGCACCTGAATACTGATTTTGCGCGGAGCAGAGGAGTCGGACGGACCCCACGGGGAATTTAGCATCGCTGGAGAAACGTGCAGGGCCGCACAGATCATACATAATATCACCAACGGTACTGCTGACACTTGTGTAAGGAGGAGCTGAGGGATTGTGTGTTTGTGGCACCAAAGGAGCATTCTGAAGGACAGGACAAGATGCTAAAGAAGTGGAAAAAAGACTCATTGTGGACTTAGAGCTGCTGAAGTCAGCAATATGGACTGACACCTGTGTACGTGTGTGTTTCTTTTCTGGCCTCCTCAATACACTTGCTTTAGATATAATGATGTGTGTGTGTGTGGCATTAGGCCCTCCATGTTTTTTATCTTCTCTCTGTGCCTGTGTGGGTTTTCCACTCCACTGTCCACAAACACTACTGTTTGGGTGGCTGGAAGCTCTGCGGGTGTGTGAGCAAATGGTGTATGTCCTGTGTTGGGCTGGTGACCTGTCCAGGGTGTGTTCCTTCCTCTTAAGGTGTGTAAGAATTAGAAATGCGGTCAAACTACCAGAATTAAAGCCAGAAACCAAGACTTTAAAAACAAACCATTTGATGCCTGCTGCTAATTCATAAAGATGTTGGAAATTTGAAATTTTCATGCAGCAGAGATGATTAGAGTTCTATGTTGCTCGACAGGTTCGAAATTAATCACATGGAAGACATACGTTCCTTGTTATACCAGATAATGTATGGGACAGTCAGCAGATTTTATTTTTTTATTTTTATATAAAATAAATCCTTTTTTTCTCCTAACCAGTTCTCACAAGAGTTTCCTGGTTCTCAGAGATAGAACAAGTACAACAAATTAAGGGTGTGTTCACGCTTGTACCATAACCGTGTGTGTGTGTGTGTGTGTGTGTGTGTGTGTGTGTGTGTGTGTGTGTGTGTGTGTGTGTGTGTGTGTGTGTGTGTGTGTGTGTGTGTGTGTGTGTGTGTTTGTGTGTGTGTATTATGCTAACGGTTTGGGCAACTTGGCAGAATCAGGCCAGAGTAGAACCTTAAATGTGTCCCAGGTCTGTAAATTGGCTCCCATTTCTCTAACTATGTGTCTCTGCAGGCTTCCGTGACGACTGTATGTAGGTTTAGTGTAGCAGCTCAGAGACCACTGTGGCCTTCAAGGGACAAAGAGGGCAAAATGGATCCAGCTAAGACGCATAAATTTAAAAAATACTGCACGTGTCTTCATAAGTGAATGATGAGGCAAATACCCATTGTTAATGCTGCCATTCCTCTTTCCAGGCTGCTCTTTATACATGTGTGTTTTATCGTTTTACTTCCATGTTGCTGTTGTTTTATAGGGCAGACATATTTCACCTTTGTCAATAACAGAGGATCAATAGCATGAGCCAAAGTTAGAGACAGCCTCTTCAAGTTTGGTAGGTTTTAACATCACGTCTCGATTGTTCCGCGCTTGAATAACTGTCTTTTCTGGCCGCCCAATATCTGATAAGCAGGGTAATGCTCCCACTCCTCAGTCCACACGCTTTGCAATCATGTTCTAATACGAGGGCTGTAATTATGCTGTCAGACCTGTCCGCTGCTGCACAAAGCTGTTGTGGGAAATGAGGAGCCTGCAGGCAACCCTGCCCGATAATTGAGGGCAGCCAGTGGTGGCAGTGATGTTTTTTGATTGAAGACTTAATGTTGCTTTGCATCTAAGAGGCGGATGTTGGGTTATCGACCATTGGTAAAGACAGACGGGCCCGGGCCAGGATCTGAGCGTATTGATCTGTAAGGAAAGTGGAGTGGCGAGATGCTGCGTTCAGGTGCTTCTGTGGGATAGGTCATCAAGGTCATATGAGCCGGGCCAGGCTGCAACTGTGACAGGGTGTATATGTGATATGCAAAAGAAGATTTATTGATTTTTCATCGGGGAGTGAGGATTCAGATAGAACTAAGTGCAGCGCCAAATGCCATCCAAAGCAGATCTGGTTTTCTGAGATGAGGAAATGGGCATTGGATTTCAAATGGAGAGAATTTTATTTTCCTCCTAAAAGGGGGTTTGGAGGAAGAGATAGAGGCCTGTGTGCTGAGAGGAGGAAGAGCGGACATTATATCCCTGACAAATTCATTATGCTACAGCTCCTTTCAAGGTCTCATTTCTTAGCCTTTAATAGCAGTTTTCCAAACTCCATTTCCACCTTAAACTGCGGCCCTTTTCATTTTAAATAGGCAATAGAAAAGGATGAATTTTGATGTGACACTATCTTAATATCTTTTTCTGTCCCCTTACTGTGATCATTTTTGACATTACAGTTTGAAATTCTCTTTCGTATTTATGCTTTAGTTATAGGATAGTGATTAAATCTAACTTGTGCTTTTAAGAACATATAAGAAACATACACCCAAACTTTCACACAGTTGTATCTTGGAGGTCAATGTTGTGCTTTAACTTTAATTGATACAGATGATTCTATCAGAATTAAAGATTTTCTTTAGATTTTCCTATTTTCACAAATAAACACCGATAATTGCCCAGATTGCATGGATTTAGTATTTAGCTTCTACAATGGTGTGTAAGTATGTGAATGGAGGACTTTTTAAATGATCACATTTCTGTTTAAATTTGTTTCTCTGCGTGTACTAAAAATGTCACCGAGCAGTAACAAAACTTTTTTCCCTTTGAAATGATGTTGGAGGACACTCCACGTCCCAGGAGAGACGCTTTTTCATCTGTTACCGCAGCAGAAGCACGTTCACTAAAAATAGAGCTGTGGATGGGGCTCATAATGCCTCTGGCCTCCTGTTGTCTTGATATGCTCTCTTGGTGTGAAGGGAACAATCTTCAAAATGACATTACAGTTTTATTTATGTGTAGTAAGACTTTGGTTGGATCAATAGTACCTTTGTATTTGCTCCGTCAATGTGTCAGCAAGATTTTTACTTGTGGAAATTTCTTTCAACTTTTTATTTAGAATTGTATATAGACTGATGGCAGATAAAGTAATGGTAACAAATAAAACTCCTGAATGATGTTTTAAACAGTTACTGTGAGCTACTTGTTAATTTATTTTGCTTAAATTGTGCAAGTATTTTGTCCAAAAGAATTGACTTTAAATAAAGAGTGATGATTGGTGCTAAATTAGCATGGCGGCTATACATGGACATATACATCATAAGTTGCTATGGAGAAGATAAAAAGGTCCATTATATACATCCAATTCTAACCAATTTCTTTATTTATTTTTTTTGCACACTTACAATCAAGGATTAGTTAAATATCCATAATCATTGTATACTTAACCTACATACAGTAACATCACCTATCCATGACATAATGACAACAACAGACAAAGGTTCACAATGGCAAACGGAGGTACAGGCAGTGATTCCTCATTGTAGTTTATCTCACTTCTACCCACTGCACAACTCAGTGAATTGAAAAGTTTCTTCGTTACTGTATAATAATGCCTATGGTGACACATGACATGCAGTGCTGTTATCGATGCCTACTAGATGTGTCATCAGTGGAGTTCAGTGACAAACCGTTGCAATCTCACAGCACCGTCCACACTATTTTTTTAAAAGCAGCTATGGTGGGCAGTTGCACGCACGGTATGTGACACTGATGGACTGAAATGAGGTTGCCCCTGAGGTTGCTCCGTAGCTTCCATTAGCGTTGTTCAGTAAATGACTTTAGTGTTTCTCCAACAGAAGTGACCTGATTGACACATGTGCTTATCACAACACGATCAGATGTGTGCACGATAATCAAGGACTCTCGCTGCCTTGTGTGTGCTCAGACAGTCGTGTTGGCTGGAAAAGTGGCCATACTTTGTGTCTTAGAGAGTGACCTCTATTGCCTTTCAGCATCTTCCCTCCTGTCTACTTCAGAGGTGATACTTCCTCAGCAGCTCCGACTGCCACATGTTCTTTCTCTCGGGGAAGCGATCAGGAATCCTTATCCGGCGGAAGTCTTGGATGCATTTCTCCAGCTCCTGCTCCGGAGTCATCTTCTCCTTATTCGCTTTCCTTTTCGCGGCCTCTCGGTCACGGACCCCGAAGGTCCTCACCCGTAGCATGTCAGTCTTGCGGCGCATTTCCGCCTGCTGCAGCATGTGAGCCGGTCCTTTGGGCATGGGACGATCCAGCGTGTGAGCGTTGGGCCGGCGGATAATCGGGCCACAAATCACAGTTCCCTGGGGGGAACTGGCCTCCGACTGGGTCTCGGAACAGGAAGTGGAGAGCTCGTTGAAGGAGGTGCCGCTCTCGCCCTCGTGCTCGCTTTTATGGCTCTTGCAGCAGCAGTCACAGTGGGAGGACAGCCATCTTGAGGGCCCGCCTGAGGAGGAGAGGAACACAGACACTAGTTTTACATCACGCAGTAGATTTTTCTCTTTTTCTCGCAGACCTTCTGTGTCCCAGCTGTCACCATGGTGACAGATTCATGTCATAATCAAAAGAAACAGCTGCGCAGACCCAGCAAGGGCCAACAAACGCCGACACAGCAGAGATGTCAAACAAACATCAATAAGGCACGTCAGGTGTGTGTGCGCGGGGATGTGTGTGGGCGTTTGCAGAGAGACACACAAGTCATTAGCGCTGACATTTAATTGTTAAAAGGGCTCCATTTATTGCCTCCTCAGTTAACGAGAACCTCGGGGCTCAATGGACTTTGTCTTGACTCCTGAAAGACATTTTCATTTTGTCTATTTTTTTTTTGGGGGGGGGGGGGGGGGGGGG
>BJFM01001309.1:32594-50359 GCA_016586285.1 Arothron firmamentum
GGGGGGGGGGCTGCTCTGGGGTTTGGGACCTGTGTATTATTGCTCCAGGCCTGCTGAGTGCATTTGTCATACAGCCGTCAGTATACTTCAAAGCCAGACAAAATACCTTTGGTTGAAAAATGCAATTTTGAGCTTGAGAGAGAGACGCATGAATTCAAGCCTCGACTTGATCATATACACGCTGGAATATATCACTGAACATATGCTTTTGAAGGTGTATACGTGGTATCTGGATAGGGGAATGTGTGAGTTTTGATGTAAGTGACTGTTTCTTTAATATATATAAGGTGTCTTCTCTCCAGTGTCAACCTTACTGGGCATGAGCCACCAGCAGCATTAACATCAGGTTCAGACAATTCTGTACCTCCCATGTTTACTCTCCAGCTTGTTTTTTGTGTGCTTTTCAAGCTAAGTTGTATTAAATCTGAGGGACTTATTGCTGCGGTGCTGAGAGCAGCCTCCATGACGGGAGAGCACCCTTGACTTGTGGTTTTGAGGAGGCAGCGGTCACGCTTTACCCTGTTAATTCTGACGATATTGTGCTGGAGAGGGGTTGCTAAGCAGCCACAGGGGAATGAGTGGGATTCAAACAGTGGGGATTTACAGAAGTGCAGTCAAAATACAGCAGATGCTTTGCTTTGCAGAAATTTGAACGGTCAAACATCAGATAACAGAAATAAATGCTGATTGTCTTGATTCTTCTATGAGGTTTGTTGATTTTATTTGCAATAAATCCAAATATGAATACACCTCTGATATGTTTGACATTCCTTGTGTTTGTGCTTTGTGTTAAACTTGGTGATGATTTCCTTCATTCCCTCATGTGCTGCAGAATCTTTCATACTCATCTTACTCATCCTCCCATTAGAGACAACTTCCTTAAAGTGAGTAAAGTAAAGTGAATGCAGGAGGCAATCCTGCATTCACTTTACTTCCTGTTTGTGCAACGCACCCAGGATAGGTTCTCTCGTTGATAGGGTGTTGAATTTCATGCAACTTCAGCATGAATGTTGTAAGACAGTATGTGTCTCTCTCAAGCACAGAGAAACACAACACTGTCTGTTTGGGCCAAAGACAGGCTTAGATTTAGCATATTTCTGCATCACTATCCAGACAAAACGGAACATTATGTGGCTTAAGTTGACTAATAAGTCCAAACATGTTTTAAATTAAAATAAAGTGTTATTTTATGTCCATTTATTTATTTTTGAATTAATCTTGCTGTGATTATGTCGTCTCTGGACAAATATCTGAATGGGTCTAGTTTTATAATAAAATAGACCTTTAATCATTTCAGTCAGGCATAGCCCAATGCAAACGCTGATGAGAGATTTAAGAGGAGTGGATATGTCATCAAAATATTAATGCACTCACAACCTAATCCTGTTGCATATCTGTTAGAGTAAAAGGCTCCATTAACAGCTGCACAAATATGACACTTCTTGAACTCTGAAGAAGGATGCAAATTATTTGGCAAGGTACATTTGGTATGGAGTTTCTTAATGTTTTGCCTATTTTTCTTCTGGGATTTATGGGTGCAAATATTAAGATTATGTAGAATTGTAAGAATATATGATGCAGAAGCCAATACTGTGCGAAAAGCTTGAATTGTTCATGAATTTTAAGCTCGAAACTAGAATTTTAACAAACTGCAATTACTCCTCTTAGCCGACAGGTAGCGCTGCCCGTCACAGAGCGCTCTGCCATGGGGCCGACTTGTCCAGTTCTCCATTTTGTATGTTTTTCCTGGACGTTAGCGCCTACTTTCCTTACACTAGGCTAAGCTGTGAATCACGGTAACCAGCACCACTCAGTCCAAAGGATATTTTGCAGCTAGATCAAACCGGAAGACTCACTAAACGCCCCCCACCTGATCTTTTTGTTTGTTAACTAACCAGACACGGAATAAGCTACGTTATCAGATAGTGAGAGGGTGTTAATGCTGCGTGTTTTGGACTGCCACTTTCAAGCAAAACAATGTTGACAGGCGACCTGTGGACACGTCCCAACAGCCACTCATTTCAAGGGTAAATATGATATTTTATTTAGGTTCGAGTCGGCATATATGTGTGTAATGGCTCAGGACAAATGCCTTAGACTTGTCGCTGTAACACTAAACAAGCAACCGTGCTCCTAATGTTATGTTAGCTAGCATGCTAAGCTAACTGTCAACGACATTCAACCGACATGAGTCACTTAAATTTAGCTTGCAGGCAACATATTCAGTCACGCGTATGCTAACGACTGCAGCAGAGTTCGGGTTTTCACAGGTTTAAATTGGTAGTTTTACGATTTTCAGTGCGGACAGTAGTCGAAAGCCTGGAGTGTGTGAACATTTCGGAGAGCCGACACTACGCTAATGAGATCGGGTAGGTTATGATTAGCTTGGTTAGCTATCAAGGGCGCGCGGGCGAAGAGCGTGTCTGGTAACTTTCATGAGTTATTTTTTAAACGTCCAGTAATTATTCTGCGTTGGAGCAACAGTTGAAAGCGTTTACAATCAAAGTGAAACTAACAGCATGTAAGCACGTCAGACAATTCTTCTTAGTTGTCTATATATGGTTTTCATACAGTCGTCATTTTTCTGGTAACATACTTTTTCTCCCTCATAAAAAAAGATGGACGAAGGTGGAGTGAAGAACGTAACATACAGGAGAGATGATCTTTTAAGCAAGCTGGTCTACACTGAAAGCCCTGAGGAGGGAGGTCTGCTGAAAGTGGCTCCCCACAGTGCCATGTCCATCACATCCTCCACGTCTCTTCCACCAAGCCAGTTGATGCAGCCAGGACAAGTGTCCAACGGCCTGAGTAAACGTCCCTTTCCAGAAGAGCGCACCTCTTTGACTGCCAACGTCGGCCAGTTGTTGGAAAACCCAGAGATCAAGGGTCTGACCAAAGATCAGAAACTTCAGGAGCAACAGCTGTGTCTCCTACACACTTCCACTTCCCTAGGAGGGCAAATTTTACGGGAAAGTCTGCCCCATTTGGAGGCCAGTACCATAAATGGTACACCGTCCTCCATGGATTCGCTTATTGGGGGCTCAGATCCTAACTTTTTTCCAATGAAAACTGATGATTTCTCCATGGATAAAGGAGATCAGGATCCCATTGACATTGATCCTTCCTTTGAGGCCATTGGAAAAGAAGGAGACGTGCACCAGAAACTGTTCAGTGACAACACCCTGGATCTGCTCCAAGACTTTGAGCTCATTGGATCCCCCTCTGATTTTTATGTGGGAGATGATGCTCTGCTGTACTCTCTGGCAGACGATTCTCTTCTTGGGGATGTTGGCTCAGAGAAGGACCTCAAGAGCGCTGTTGTCGAGAGTGTCATTGGCGGTGGAGCACTTTCTGCTTTGAATGGCAACAATATAATAAGTCCAGACCAGTCAAGCATATCTACCACTGCCTCCCTATCTTCTTCGCCCTCTTTGTCTGTAGTAGTTAAGAAGGAAAAAGATGCTGATTTTATTCAGCTGCGCACCCAAGGTGCGATCAAAGAGGAGAAATCTTCGCCGGGCCAGAGTTACTGCCAGATGAGCGGTACGTCCTCCCCAGAAATGCTCGGCTCTATCATCTCTGTCTGTGGGGTCAGCACCTCTGGAGGACAGAGCTACCACTTTGGAGTCAGTCCCAGCAGCGGTGAAGCTCAGCAGCAGAAGACTCAGAAGCCAGTGTCCAACCAGTATCTACCTGTCACAAACCTCAGTGGGGCCTGGAACAGAGAAGGGCAGAGCTCTACAGTCCACAAGGTTGCAGAGGCTTTCGCCAGGTCCTCTCCATACCCCATCTGCTTTACCAGGTAAGAACTCTATGCTCTCGGTTACTGATTATTGAAGCTATGCCTGGTTTTGTTGGTTTCTCAAGGTCATAGTTTTGGCAGAGAACAGTTACAGAGAGTCAGAATCAATATTAGCTCTTTTTTTCCTCTGTCTCTTTTTCCCCTCATTGTCAGCTTCCTGTCACTATGTTTACTTTGTTTGTATTTTTGTTTTCCATTTTCACTGTTTTGACGTGAAAAGGTGTGGTTAGAGAGACAATCTGACAGCCCTACCAACACACGTTGGACATTGCAATGGTTTCATGTAAATCTGTCATTATTAACAGCTTTAGTTTTTGCCATTTTGTCACTTTCATAATTATTTGATACTGAATTATTTGTGAGTATTGGGGTTGTGAGCTTTAAGTTCAACAAAATATATTCTTATTCTATTATTATTAACAACTACGATATTAGTTAATGACAGTTTGTGTCTCTTATTGTCCAGAATGTCTTCTTAGGTCCAAATAAATTATTTCCTGTTGCAGAAACATGAATAATGCACAGTTTTAGCTGACAGTTGAGGCTCCAGTGCTGATAAAAGAACTGTCTTTTACTGTCTGCATGCTTGTCTTTCAAGCGTAGGTTAAATGTTACTTTAAAGTAAATGACAATGTGCCAGTGAAACACTGGTGGCGACTGTAAATTGTTATCAGTAAGCAGTTGGCTTTAAAGGATTAGACCGGAATTAGTTATGTGCGGAATTAGTTATGTGTGTTTGTTAAAATAAAAATCAAAAATAGCCCAATATTGTACCAGCAGAGGTAATTATTTGTGTGTGTGAAATTTTCCACTTTCTGCCCTTTTCTCATTTCTATTGTGGCTTTTCTCGATTGAAAGTTCTGGTATTTACACACACGAGACCCGCAGAGTTTTTTACGGTTCTGTGGAAACGGCTCTGCAAGGGTTGTCATGAAGTAGAGATTCTTAACGGTGTTAATTTTCCTCCAGGCCTTTTGGACTGTTTACTCACTGTATCAGGCAGGGTTTGCACACACTATTTGGCCATTTCAGCAAAAAAAAATAATAATAAGTGCTTTTCTTGTATAGTATTTATAGAAACCTGTTTTGGATTTGTTTGTTTTTTTGCCATGGTTTTCTTGTGTTTCCTGCTTGTATCAGCTCGTGATATTCAGCGGGTTGAAATTAGCTGAGGCCGGGGCTATGCCGTGCCTGTGGTTGTGAGGTGGTTGTGTGGCGGTTTGCATCAGGTCATCACTTTCAGCTTCGCACGCAATACTGGCTTCTTCTGCTTCCTGCTGTCGCTGCGACCGGCTCCTCTGCGTGTCACTGCATACATTACTCAGTTTGGCTCGTGCAGTTCTTACATCATCCAGAATTCGGAAGCTAAGCAGTTATCTTGTGTGTGTTTTGTAAAGCAATCTTCCTCACGTCTTCCTCGCCTCAAATGTCATAATGTGGCTCATCCAGGGAAATGTTTCTCAGACCGCTTTCTTCTACTGGAAGATTTGCACTAGAACACGCTGGTATGGCAGCAGATGAAAGGTGGCGTGTACTTTCTACACATTCATAAACTCTCCAGTAGCAGATGGAAGAGATGAAGATCGAGATGAGGAATTTTCAATCTGGTAATACTCAAACTTCAGAAATAAGACAATGAAATGCTGATGTGAGTGCCCAGCGTTAAAATCCTGTTATTGACTATGTCAGCACAACGCCACATGGCCAAATATTAAGGACAGGGTCTTTCACAGGAAGCAACAGTCACACAGTGTGATAGAAAACAGGAAGTAGTATTAATACTCTTGGGCCTGTGCTTCGCAGCTTTTGTTTCTGTCTGCCTGTGATTGGCCCAGCCTGGAAAAGCTTTTATGAGTGGCTATCTTCGTCAGGGCTGGGCCACATCTCCCGCTCCTGGCTTAACCCCGTCCCGCTGTGTGCCACAGGGCTTTTTGACAAAGTAAGAAATGTTGTGGAGCGTATGATCCATTAAAACGTTTCATTAGGTTGGAGGAATTTCTTGGAGGCCGTCAGCTCACTAGAGTGCATTGGAGGAACATTGTTTGCAGGAGTAATAAAACGGTCCCTCTCACATTTAGACAGAGCAGCATTGTTCAGGCTTGTGTTCTCGTCGCCTTTGTGAAGAGAAAAATGTTACTCCTTTTTCCTTCAGCTTTTTAATTTTTGACAGATCAGTAGCGAAGCATTCATGACCAGGGTTGAGAGTCTATCATCTGCAGGCACGCACGCGCTTTTGTCTTTTCATCTATTTTGACCATGCTATTTACTACACAGCTACCTACTCATCACTTATTCCAGATTCATGCTGGGATCTGGATGCTGTGCCAGGTAGACACCCTGAATGGTCCTCTAGTCCATCACCACACACACACACACACGTACGCACGCACTATAGGGCTAAATTCAAATCTCCAAACATGCTTGACCTTGGACTGTGTGGGGAAACTGGAGTACATGGAGAACCCCCACATGGACCCGTGGAGAACATGTAACCCCACACAGAGGAGCTGAAGCCAGGCTGAGACATTTTTTGCAGTAAAGACATTTTTGCAGTAAAATCCTGACTAAGTGATTTAGGCTCCCTGCAGGTTGTTTCATACGATACAATGTTTTCATTGCTGAAACGTTTCAGTTATTAGGCGTAAACATCTAGGCATGACGTAGGAGACGTTGTTGACCCTTAGACCTTCTTTCCTTTGATTAGAACAGATGATAATAAATCTAGATTGATTGATCCTAGCACGTCTTGGCGGTAGTAATGGTCTTCACGTCCTCTCTGTGTAGTACTCAGGGCTATAATCTCACTCCTCTCTTTGTATTTTTAGCATCCTGTTGCTCTTTAGCGCTCAGGCTTGTGCTCCTCTTAACTCTCTCTTTCTCCATCTGTCCTCCGTTTTAGCTTCCTGCAAACAAGGGCAGACCTTGACTCTTCACAGCAGCCTTTAGCGGCTGTAAATCACCTTTTATGGTTTCGATGTTGTGTGTGTGTGTATGTGTCACGTGTGTTTGTTAGCTCTGTGTGTGTGTGTGTGTGTGTGTGTGTGTGTGTGTGTGTGTGTGTGTGTGTGGGTGGGTGTGTCAAGCGCTGCAGCAGGCAGGCAGCCATAAATTTCTCACTCTCCTGACCTACTTTGCTTCCCTCCTTCCCACAGCTGGCGTCGACTGAACACATCAGATCAAATGCCAGCCATTCCGATCACTTCTGCATGATTACCACATTTGGAATCAGGATTTATTTTGTTTTGACATCAAGGAAGCTTATAGAATTTTCCCACAGCTACGTCTTTTTGGTCCCATCTTACCTTTGGGTTACAGTAGCTGAGTCAGCAAAGGCCAACTCTGCTTTCTAGCTACAAGTATAACAGGGTAGCACACAGTAACGGCAGCAAGTCTCCATTTCACAGGCTTCAATGGAGCCTCACACCTACACACAAGTCACAGAGGGCTTCTATAATGGAATCTCATATGCAGAGTCGAATTCCATAGAGATTTTTTTTTCCCCCAGCTGGTGGTTGTGGGCTTGGGTAAATCTCTGGTTTCTGATGTTTGAAGCAGATTAATAGCTGCGTCTGAAGGCACTTTCTAACAGTGACCCTGCTTGATAAACAGCTAAATGTCCTCTAATCACCTGTAGCATAGACCTCAGGGATTACCACCAAAAAAAAACAAAAAACTGCAGTATAAAACTGTTGTTAATGATGTTGTGTGTAATTTTATTGCATACTTTGTCTGTGTTAAAGAATCATACAGGATGCAGACATTTTGGAGAAATCCAGCCCTCTGGAGCCAAACAAAGGCAGTCTTTTCACTTCATCGTACAGCAGCACTGTTGTTCGCATGCAAGCATGATTCAGAGCATGCATACCAGTTCCCTTCTTCTATTTTTGTGGTTCTAACCCTGGGGAAGAGCACTTCCTTTACACCACTCCTCTGCTTTCCTCCTTAAAGATTGCAGAGATGGATGTTTGTTTAATGATGAACATATATCCATGTTGGGAGTTAGCATACTGCACTTTCTATTTTATTTTAACATGATCGTATATGATTGCCTCATTTAAACATCTATTGTCAAGGTTTGTATCCGTTCATATATTCTACTCTAATGTGTGGTGGTAGGTTGTTGTGGATACTAGCATGAAAGATAAATGCTGACCTGTAGTTAAAGACAAACTGAAGCCGTGTTAGCTGCTCATCTGAATCGCTGGGCCTCTCACGCTACTTGTGACACTCATGACTAAGAGTGGATTATGAAATGTTAAGCAGGGCATTGGGCCACTGGCATTATCATCAGTGCACGAAGCGGCTTGCCTCATTAAAGCCCCTGCTGATTGATCACACGCCTACAGACGCAAGCGTTTAACTCTCTCGACGTGGCCAGCGTGGAAGCCAAGACCCTTCTCAGGGCGTCTGTCTTTGTGCTCTGAACGATTGTAAACTCTGAGGGAATGCGAGAACTTCCTGTCGAGGTTCAGCTCTCATAACATATGGTTTAAGAAAGAGGAAATACTGTCTCCGCAGATTTCTTTGCCATCAGTGATTTTCTTTCTTTTTGAGCAGCAGTCAGCAAAGGCACACTTGTAGCATGCATGTCTTGACGCTGGAATGCAACCTCATCCATTCTCTGCTGTTGGAAAACATGTAGCATCTGCTGCAGTAATTGGATTTGATTTTGTAGTCTAAAGCTGTGTAGTAATGCTGTCCTGTTTACACCATCGCAGCATGACTGTGAAGGACAAACCGATCAGCCCTCCTCACCTCTGACATCATTCTGATCACTCCTGATTTATCAGCCTCCTCCACCCACCAAGGTTGGGTGATCGCTCCCATTGGGCCAGCTCCAGCTTTCATTTAGCTGTGTAGCAAAGAGGTTTTTATCCAGCTACCCAAAGAACAGCTCTACATCATTTCAGAAACAGCAATTCCAGCAGCTTTTTTGATTTCAGAGTCTGAACTCCTCATTTATCAGTGTTTCTCAATCCCTGCATGTTCCTGCGTGCTCCTGCAGCAGCTGAGGAAACCCCCACATAAATCAGTGGATGATACAGATGGCTCATGGCTTACATCATTACAATCGCAGGGCCATTCAGCCAGTCTGCTGTGGCAGCTACCAAAAGAAAAAAAAAAGCAAGAATTAGCACAGAAATTGAGCATGTTTTGAACCCTGTCTGATGTAAACAGACCAACAGTTGAGCACATCACTAATTATCCAACACGGCAAATTAACTGTTTTCAAGTGTTTGAAACCAAAAATACATAGATTGCTGTGGTACGGTCTAGAACTTTTTAACAGCAGTCTGAAGTGTAGCTAACGCCCTAGCTGAGAGCAAATGTGAGCCTCACAGTTTTGCTGTAAATGCTGGGTGAGGCACGCTTCATGTTGGAGGACAGCACTGGTCCCTAACACTTGGGGTGAGGGAGACTGATGGGCTCTCTCTGAGGGGAGGGGGGGCAAATACCTGGTTTTAGTGCCTTGCACTGTGATGGTGAATGTTGGTGAGGCAGAGCAGAGGGTAACATGGAACTGCTGCAGCTCTGACGCTGTGGCTAACTAAAGCAAATAGATGCAAAGCTAAAGTCAGCAACCCTCCTCTCACTGTTATCAGTCTTTGCAATCCCAACTGTGTACTCTGCACTGTCTGTGCGATTGGGAGAGGTTTTTATCACAGAGGTGAGATAAAGAAAACACAACTTCAAACTGTTTTACTAGTGCTGATGTCCTGAATGCCCCCAGATGAGGCTTTTCTGCTTTTGTATAAATATGACTTTTTTAAGACCTAGTTTAATTATTGTGTGCATGTATTTTCTGGGTTGTGTTTGGTACCTATGAATGTGCATAAAGTGGTTTCATTTTTGCTCCTTAATCATATCATGTTGTAAATGGAAAAGATTTGAATCCCCAAAGAAATGACTAAATCTGCACTACTAAAAATACTCTACATGTGATGAATTCCTGTGTGACAGTGGTGTAGTATGATAGGATGTAAATTCATTTTCATTTCGTGTCTTAAATGAAGCAAATAGTCTTCAAAAGCTGAGAAAAATTTAACAGGAAAAAGTAACATTTGCAGGACCCAAACATTAAAAAAGATGGCCCCAAAGTGATCAAAACCCTGGAAAAGTGTAAAGTCTAAGACATCAAACCAGGCAGGGCACCTGGCTGTGGAGTTTATTCAGCGATGACCTCTAACTCCTTAATCCTTTAAATGAAACCCAGTGTTGGTGTTTCACCTGTGTGATCTGCTGCAGGACTATCCCAGAGAATCGCACTCAACGGAGGTGTGTTACAGGCTGTCAGCTCTGTCCTGGCAATAGTCTGATGTCTCATCCCGCTCTTCTTGTTTTTCTCCAGCTGTGAAATGCAGCCTGGCGTTTCACTCAGCTTTTCCCATCCTGCATCGTTCACTGACAGCTGAGGATGTGATCTGTTTTCGCATTAATTCCCCAGTGATGTGTAACTTGCTGGAGGCTGCATCAGGGCGCTAATGTGCAACCACCCTTCATCTGTTAGAAATGTTGGCTTTTTTCTTCATATTGCTTTGGCAGAGGTGTGGACATACCTGCAGGCATACACAGAGTTGTTTCCACGTCTGCTGCACAGTGTCCTGTCGATGTGGGTGTGGTTGCGTGTGTGACCACTGGGTGAAAAAAGGAGTGGTGACCTCTGACGCCCCCCACCGCTTGTCCTCGACACCCCCTAGCGGCAGCTCTTAGGAAGTACAGCTTGTGAAAGCGTTTGCGGTTCAATCAGAGAAAGAAGGTTGAGCCATGACAACCACTGGATTTAGGAGGCGACCACAAATTACAGATCATTTTGTCTTTTAAAGCCCAAATGCTTACAATGGGCTTACTTTACTCATAATATTTTGGATAAAGGCACATGTAAAGAAGCTCAGGGGGTATATTTGTATACCGCAACTAGATTTCAAAGCATTTTAGAGGAAATTGAATATATAATGTTTTTAATTTTGGTCTTCTTTCTTCTCTCTCTCTCTCTCTCTCTCTCTTTCACCAGTTCTACCAACAGACAGGAAGGCATCACTGCTACATCCACTGTACAGGGAAAGAGCGGCAGTAAAATCTGCGTGGTTTGCTCTGATGAGGCCTCAGGGTGTCATTATGGAGTTCTCACCTGCGGCAGCTGCAAGGTTTTCTTCAAAAGAGCGGTCGAAGGTACGAGCACGCCACTCTGCCAACGTTGGTCGGCGGTGAGGAGTTTGTGTGACATTCTCATACGCTGAAGCCGTTGTAGTTTCAGATTTGAGCCATACTCATGTCAAATTGAAGGATTGTGTTACAGTTAATGAGTTTTTTCTCCCTGAAGTGTTTACTACGTAAACATATTAATCTGACTCCTCTGTGTGCCTCAGGACAACATAATTACTTGTGTGCTGGGAGAAACGACTGCATCATAGACAAGATCAGGAGGAAGAACTGCCCAGCCTGCCGCTTCCGCAAGTGTCTGGTGGCGGGCATGAACCTGGACGGTAATTATCAGCCTCACCACTAATGTGTCTGTTGTTTGTTTATAAGCCCATCTTTTCCTCTGCTTCACAAAAACACTTCAAAATTGTCAACCCGTCTTGTTTTTTTTTTTGTTTTGTTTCTGCAGCACGTAAAACTAAAAAGATGAACCGGCTGAAGGGCGTCCAGCAGGGCAGCCCGCCCAAGCCCATGACACCCAGTCTTCCGGTGGAGGCGCGCTCGCTTGTACCCAAGTGCATGCCTCAGCTGGTTCCCACCATGTTGTCCCTGCTGAAAGCCATTGAGCCGGAGACCATTTACGCTGGCTATGACAGCACCGTGCCAGACACATCCACCCGCCTCATGACCACCCTGAACCGACTGGGAGGTCGGCAGGTCATCTCTGCTGTCAAGTGGGCCAAAGCTCTCCCAGGTTGGTGTGCTCTGGCCTTTACTCTGTTGTTTAGACCACAGCTTGACCCACGTGTGTGTTCTTCCCCTCAGGTTTCAGGAACCTGCACCTGGATGATCAGATGACTCTCTTGCAGTACTCCTGGCTTTTCCTCATGTCTTTTAGTCTGGGCTGGAGGTCTTACCAGCAGTGCAACGGCAACATGCTTTGCTTTGCACCAGACCTGGTCATAAACGAGTACGTACAGTCCACGTTCTTGAGCAGGAATGTGATCCAGCGTGTGTCGCTCTTCTGTAAGCTGAGCATTGATCCGTATGTTTTCCTCCATTAGTCAGCCATCACATCTGTTTATTTGGTGTGTATGACTCCACTCTGTCAGCTGTCACTGCTAATCAGTGTTTCATCACTCTTAGAGACTCAGTGACTCTGTCTGCAAACAGTCCTCCGAATGTAGTCAGCCGTTGGCATGGCTACAGGCAATGGGCTGTAAAGCCTTTTGCTTTATCTCTTACCAGACCCTGAAGCTCTGCTTTAGTATCATCTTCTGTTTGTTAATCACCAACTAAACTGGGGTTTTAATTATGATGAAATAATTGGTTTCACGAGAAATAAGGCAGCATTTCAGTGACTTTGGGGCCATTGGATTGAAAATGAAAAGCAGTTCATAAATACCTGTTTGCCATGCCACCAGGGAGCGGATGAAGCTGCCCTACATGGCTGACCAGTGCGAGCAGATGCTGAAGATTTCCAGTGAGTTTGTGCGGCTGCAGGTCTCCCACGACGAGTATTTGTGCATGAAGGTGCTGCTGCTTCTCAGCACAGGTGAGTGAAGGCAGCGCATCTCCACACCCTGCTAACTATACAACACTACGCCTTTTGCTCTTATTAACATTTGATATTGGGTTTTGTTTTTTGCCCGTCTTCTTCTGCAGTGCCAAAAGACGGCTTGAAGAGCCAGGCAGTGTTTGACGACATCCGCATGTCCTACATCAAGGAGCTGGGGAAAGCCATCGTGAAGCGTGAACAGAACTCCAGCCAGAACTGGCAGCGCTTCTATCAGCTAACCAAGCTGCTCGACTCCATGCACGAGGTACGGAGATGGAGCGCCTCGCCCAGACAAAGAACTTCCTCCGCTATCAGCAAATAGTTACTGATCCTGCAGAATTTGCCCAAAGTATTGACAAAATTGACTATTGAAACGATGACTTGTTGTTCTGATCAGTAATTTCAGAAACCTACATTCTTCCCTCTGTGTGTCTGCAGATGGTTGGTGGGCTTCTCAGCTTCTGCTTCTACACCTTTGTGAATAAGTCCCTGAGTGTAGAGTTTCCAGAAATGTTGGCAGAGATCATCAGCAACCAGTTGCCAAAATTCAAGGCCGGGAGCGTCAAGCCCCTCCTGTTCCACCAGCGATGACTGTACCCGTAATAACACAATGCCTTAAAACCCCCACAGCATCACCTCACCTCCCCACCCCCACCCCCAGCACTCCACCTACAGGAGAGCGATGAAGAGTGACTGGGCATCAGCGGAGTGATGCTCAGAGCGGGTATGCAACATTAGCCTGCTGAGCTAACGGGCTTTAGCTGGCAGATGTGTTAGTAGAAACCAAAAGGCAAGCACAGAGGGTTTGTGGAGCAGGCTAAGATGTAGTGTTTGACCCTTAGGAAGTGTAGATATCTCAGAGAAACATAGGCTTAGCATCAGCATCAACTCAGGTTACCTCTCTACAAATCCAGAACAATATCTAAAATACGCCACACAAATGACTCTGTACAGGTTCTGAGAGTATTTTCTAACGTTTCAAATTGTAACACTTTATACAGTTTTCAAAGATGCCGTTACCTGGGGAGGTATCTGTCACTCTTATGTTAGCTTAAAACAGCTTTTTGACTGTAAGTTCTTTTAGTTTTTGTAGATTGTAAGTAAATGTTTATCTGTCACATGATAAATCCATATTTCAGTGCAGTTAGACAGAACATTGAAACATTTCTGTCAGTGCAGTCAACTGACCAGGCGCCATTTTAAGGATGATTCTCCCACAAGCTGACCTCTTCTAGGTATACACACATCTGCTATAAAAGGGAAAAAATGTGCCTTTTTTGCTTCAGATATTATCTCAGCCATTTTCCTCTACCTGCTCAAAGTGTGGTCTACCTGAATCGTACACTGATTGTACCTTCCTCTTCCATGCAGTTGTAACTTCCTGTTTCCAGTGGCAGTGTTTTTGTTGGAGGTGGGACCCTGGTCCGTCCTCTGTGCAGAAAGACCCTTATATACGCTTAAGAGTCACACAACACACACTCAGCGCCTTAAGTGCGATTTGAGCTCCATTATACCCTGCTAAAGGCTTTAAAAGACTGTTATGCTGTTCCAGTCTTTATGATTTTAGATGTCAGAGTTTATTCTAGCAGGAAATGGCCTGTATTGATGTTTATTTTAGCTCATAGCCCTCCTTCCCCCACCGTCTAAAAATGGATTGTGTGTAAATACCTGCGTCTACCAATCATAGCTGTTTATTGTGTTTTCACTTATGTCGTTTTTAGTTCATCATGTGGTTAAAAATGAAGCTCCTGTAAGGTTCTATTTTATCACTGACAGGCCTGTAGTTGCTTGTTCGGCTACTTAATCTTCATCTGGCATTGTATCTTTATACTCATCATCTCATTTGGTAATTCTTTGAAATATATGCATCACTCTATTTATTATTGAAACTTTTTTTTTTTTTTTAATTGAGTAATGTGCTTGTTTGCTTTCCTGTGCAGAGATTGATACCGCCATCAGGTGTGCACTGTAAGCATCCACCTCAGTCATGTGGCCTTGGATCACTGCAGATCAGTCTCATCTGGAATCAGATGCAATTATGGATACGAGCTGAGCTGTTGGCAGCTCAATATGTAGACACAAGCTGGACTCCAAAAGTTTTTGCTGGCATGTCATTGGAATGGCTCACTGTCGGTCTGAGTCCCTGAAGGCATCAGTTAATATTCCAAATCATGAAAGCTATGCTAATTATTAAAAGTAAAAATCACCGACAGCTTTTACGCAAAGCTGACCGGCTACTATGGTTTCATGTGTGAGAGCGGTATCGTGTCTGAATCTCAACAAGAAAGTAAAAAAGCAAATCTCAAAACTCCTTTTTTTTTTTTTTTTTTTTTGTCATTGCAGCAGCAAAACCATTTTTCTCATTAACACAGCAAGGATGATTGGAAAGAGTAATGAAGTGAAAGAGTAACAGAAAGAGGAGATTAAGCAATAACATCCACGTGCAACAGTTTGCTTGTGTTCATCTTTCTTCAGAGCTTCTCTGAAGCGTTGGGGTGATCACAGCTTGTGCAGCGAGCATGTCTGCGGATGCTGACTGCTCTCCTTTTTCCACCTTTGCTCCTGTCTGCATATTGACTATGTATCTTAATTACATTTGCACCTTTTTTTTGTTTGTTTTTTTTATTCAGCCCCTTCGATATTTCAAGCACTTGGCATTTGTGACCTCTTAAAGTCGCGGTGAAACCGTAGCAGCACCAGGCAGAGAGGCGGGAGGAATCCTTTATCCTCTGGTAGTTTCAGTGCCAAACTTTTCAGGGATGCTCGGAATTCCATCAGTGTTTATATCATAAAGTATTTATAAAGGATTGTTTCTCTCCGCCAGATAAAAACAGATCCAAAATAATCTCCTCTTTCTGAATTCAGGGTTGCATATGAACTGAATTGTAAGACGAAGCACTACTAGATGCATTGTCACCACGTTGTCTGTCTGTCTGTCTGTTTTACGCTCATTAGCAGGAGATAATCCAGGTTCTAAAACAAACGCGAGCAGCTTCAGAGTGCTTACGGTGCGTTCGATGTCACGCAGAACAACGATCCCATCGCTCACGCATGTTGAACCTCGTGTCTCGCCTTCATGTCCCTGATGCTTCTGTCTCTTGATCTGTTCGCGCTTTAACAGCGGCTGTAAACGATGCCCGGCTCACTCCTGGCTTACTTTCACATTCAGTCTATTCAGATCTGCTGCTGCTCCGCTCAGACAAGGGATCCCCCCACCCCCCAAATGTCTCCCTACTCGCGCCCCCTACATGTTTGAGGACACCCGAATATGCAATAGAAAGGATAATCCGCCACTATGGAGTGCCAAAAGTGGTTTCTTCCTCATGTTTCTTTCTAACTATAAGCTATTTTCATACGGGAGATTCACAGTGAGTGTTTCTGCAGGACAGACTTACTTTTTTAGGTAACACTAGTTCAGTTGTCGCTGTTCTGCACAGTAAAAGCTATCTGATGTTAGGCTACGAGGTGACCAAAGCGAGACAAATTCAGTATGCGTGAGCGTGAACGAAGTAGCTCCCAGATGACAACCCTTTTTTTATTGGTCTTTTTACTCTAACGTAACGGCTTTGGTCAGATGGTGGAATACTGTGAATAGGGCGAAAAGTCTGACTTTTTCACAACGCCAGCTGTTTGTGAAAGTAATCAACCAGCTTGAATCTGAAAAAGATTTGCACTACCCGAATATTGTTTGAAAATCTATTTTGTATAAAACATATGCAGAAATTAATTTTTGAGAATTACCAAGGGCAGATCCTATTTCACTGGTATATACTTTCTCTAGAACAATGTTTAGCTTAAACCATTTTGAACATGTACATGTATATGTGATGTAATTGTTTCCAGATGGTAGTTTTGTTTTTGGATACCTTCCCCTTATTTCTCTTCTAGTGTGACATCAGATGATCTGATTGTGTGTCCCTTGTGTGGTACTTGTCAAATGCGGACCTATAAGTCGTTGTGAGACACTTTCCCATGATCACCCCTCACACTTGTTCATCAAATAAAAGCGCTTTCCATTCTGATGCTGCATCTATGTGTTAATTAAGTCTCAATCAACTCTTGACTGAATGGATTGTGAAGTTAATTATATGGCTAATGTTAAAGTTTCCAGGCAGCGATCCATCGGGGACATCACTCCATTACTGAGAGCAGGAGTCGGGAACGCGCATCCACTCCATCCTGTGCTTCCCCGTGCTCGGATACGTGCATGTAGACACCTGACCACTGCAGGGGGACAACGCTCTCTTATTGCCCCGCGGAGACGCCCAGGAGCCCCGGTTGGATACGCGGCTGCGGAGCGTGATGGCGGATGAAGGCTCGGCTGTATTCCAGCTCCAGGCAGCGGACGGCGACTTCCCCCGAGACTACCGGCGGCTGACGCAGCTGTACTGCATGAACGGCGGGCACCACCTCCAGATCCTGCCGGACGGGAAGGTGCAGGGCCTGCGGGACGACGGGGACGCACACAGTAAGACCGCGCAGAGCTCTGCGCATTTTCCCATCCAGGACAGGCCTGCGCTGTGGTGCGTTTACGTCTTGTCGGATACTGCTGCGGTGTCAGATTCAAAGATGACGCCTTCACTTCCTGCCTGGCACCGAAGGTGTGTCGGGTTCAAAGACCAGCGTAAAGGTGTCTGTGTGGTAAATGATTTTAGTGGACTGTGTTTGGAAAGACACAAAAAATAAAAATATTCCTATGAAAGACATTCTAATTTCATCACATTTGTAGGAGAAAACGTAAGCTACAAGGGGGGGAGGGGGGTTGTTTTTCTAAATAATGCAGATCTTAAGGTTTTGTCCTATTTTCCAGCCATTTTAAAGCTTAAGGCTGTTGACAGGGGTGTCGTGGTGATCAGAGGCACAGAGGCCGGTCGCTATTTGGCCATGAACGACGAGGGACGGCTGTACGGCTCGGTGAGTAAAGTCAGACGTCTGCGGGTAAATCAGTTAACATCTGCTCCAGAAAAACCAACCTGCAGCTGTGGTCGCCCTCAGCCCACCGTCACCGATGAATGCTACTTCCTGGAGAAGCTGGAGGAGAACCACTACAACACCTACCTGTCCCGCAAACACCAGGACAGCAGGTGGTACGTCGCCCTGAAGAAGAACGGCAAACCTAAGCTGGGCCCCAGGACTCACACCGGACAGAAGGCCGTCTTCTTTTTGCCCCGACAGCTGCAGGACAGCGGCGAGTGAAAAGTCCCGACTGTGGATGCGTGCGCGTCCCGCAGGAGCACCCAGATGTTCACCAACAGCATCATGCGA
>BJFM01001309.1:50377-68219 GCA_016586285.1 Arothron firmamentum
CCCCCCCCCCCCCCGTGAGGCGTTCACTGCTCTGCATAGGGAATATTTACAGCAAGGAAGAGGCATTTAAAGTTTTAACATTTAATGAAACACTTAACATTTGTTGTACAGCTGATATCAACATAAACCCAAAGAGGCAGCTCTACGTCACAGGAAGCAGACTGGCTCTGTGCTAAAGCCATAAGAGAGAAACTACACACATCACTGGAATCTGCATTAATCTGACATGCTCCAATAAAACCTTAATCCTGCATCGCAGCATGACTCGTCTGTTACAGGACCTAAAATCGTGACGGGACTTCCTGTTAGTAAAAGTGCACATGCAGACATTCTTTGAAACCGTTCTTCAGGCCCAGGTGATGACGTCTACCACCATCTTATGAAGTATACAGGGAGGGAAAAATTAAAAAGTTAACGTGTCACTAAAACTTAAGGCAATTAGAAAACTGATCAACTGCAAGAAAGTTCATTGAGAGGTTAAATCAAGACAGCCGTGTCTCTTCTCTGCTTTCGCACAGACTTAGAAGATCACTAAAAGCTGATGCCAAGCTACTGGAACCCAAAATTAGCTTTAAAAAGAGGACATGAGCCATGAACAACGCTGCAATGTCAACTGGATTGTTGTCAGGGTTGAGTTTACATCTGTACTCCTCTGCTTTTAAGGCTTCGGCCTGTTGGTGTTAAAATTGTCTGACATCTCTTGACCCAAACAAGCACCTGAGCCACAGGTGAACCTTGGCCAGCAATGAAGCGTCTACGGGCCAACAGCGCCCCCTCCTGGCCAAACCCGGCCAAAGCCAACAGTTGAGAGAAGCTTATGGCGCAGAAGTCTGTTCTGCTCTTCAACCAGCACACAATAAAATTAGTCAAGTGACACTAGTGCAGTTTACAAGTGTTTCATGCTATGAAGAGTCTACGCTGTGTTGGGTTGATTAGTACCTGTTTGTTTCAAGAGTCCCTAATACAAGAATCCCCTCTGACTGAGCGTCACGCATGCTCATATGCTATGATCAAATTATATAAGGCATTACTTATACATTACAGACAGATGCAAATAGCACTTCACATTCTCCACTAATGAGTACAACAAGGGACGATCAATATGAACCATCCTGCATTAATAAACCTCTTCAAACAAAACTGACAACCGATATGATTCCAGGTTATTTTACGGACTCGTCCTCATCTTTAATTCTGAAGCTTTGAAGCTGAAGAGTTGGTGCCCATGTGGGTCAGTTCCAGGTCTTTACTTTAGTCACTTAGGCTGGATCTTTCCTAAAAAACAATCGTTTTAAGTTGCAGTTGTCTTTGAAGCCTACAGATCTGCTGAGATTGTTCCACTTTACCTCCCTAGTAGATGAAGAGTACTCTTGTTCGAGGAAGAGTGGCATAAGTGGGGTCTGCCAGCTTTCGGACTCTGGAGTAGTTAACGAAGCCTCTGACAAACAGCATGAAGCCTGGACAGCAAAGAAAACACTCACAGTAACCTGATGACCATAACCAGTTAACTTGACTCCCCCCCGCTAAACTCACCCAGCGCCAGAAAGACCCACCACAACCAGTACTGGCCATCGAAGTAACCAGGGAAGTAGGTGGAAAACTGGACAAAAGAAGACACAACCTGTTAGGAGCCCAGCAGAAATGTGCAGTTCTGCCGAACAGCCAGTAAGTTGAAGGGCTGGGGGAGGGGTCCACTTCACAGCTCGTACCCTGACGATGAGAACCCATTTGATGAGGGACAGACCGAAGCCGGAGATGGCTCCATATCGACCAGCGGCAGATGATGTCAAACAGAACGACAAGAAGAAGCCGATCCAGTTGAAGAGGAACGCCACTGATGGGGGGAGGAAATTAAGACAAAATTACAGTTTACATCCAAATCCTTTCAAATTAAAAGTACCGAAATGTATCTGTAAATGATTAATAGTTAAAAAATGAAAATAAATGTAGAAAAGTGATTTATCATCATTTCCCATGAGCACTGAGTACTAACAGTTCTCCACAATCATCTGTTGGAATAACAAATGAGATCTTACTGAAGAAAGTCAGCATGAAGATGCCATCGTTTCCTATTCTCAGCTGGTCAGCATCTTCAAAGTCATCCCTGGCCACAAAGTCGTCCTCCTGCAGCATCAGCAACACAATCACAGATACACAACGTCAGGGTCATTTCTGTTCAAATTCATTCATAACTGCTGCGTTAGTTCATAAAGAAGCTCAGATCTACCGTGACCCGTCCGGCGACCAGGGGAATGGCTGCCTCCTCTTTGCTTCTCTCGGCTTCATCATAGGAGGGTAATGTAGTGGCAACGTTGTAGGAGGGGGGGTGAGGAAATCTTCCTCCATCTTCTTTGCATTCAAAGAAAGCTGAGGTAACAGGGTAAAAACACAATTTTACTCTCATGTATAAAAGGGAAGTACCACAGAGTTTTGAAAACTAAACAAAAAGATGCTCTCCATATCTGGAGTGTGTTTTCTGGCGCTGCAGGCTGCACCGACCTGCATTTCCAGTAGCAATGCTGCTGTATGGTGGTGGTGGAGCTTCCAGGGCTTGACCTTCCTGGGGCGATTGGACTGGCTCCTCCTCATTCACCAGCTGAGGGAAAGTGAACAGTTTACACAGAAATAAGGAACATAAACTGCAAAAATAAAATTGCTTTATGCAAATATTAGACTTCAGTTTCCTGTCAATTAAAGAAGGAGCTTCAACTTTGCAAAATAAATTAAACTAATGTCCACATGTCTAGGTAACTAAGAACAGACATGTTCCTTATTGTGTTACAAAGACTATATTTTAACATTTTTTCTTAAAAGTTCTCTTTAGATTTGCACTGCACATCTCTGGATGACAGAGTAGAGCATTAACAAGCAGGGTTAGAGTTAGCAGGATTAATTACTGCAACAAGTAGGTAGCAGATATTTGTGTCAACATCTCCTTCCTTAAGTTAGCGGATGTTCTTCTGCATTGTAAACTCTGATATAATTTGAATAATCGTTTGACACAACAACTGCGTGAATCAATCAAGTCAAACTCTGCCTCTATAGATGTAGGTTTAATTATATTGGTTCAGAACTGTCAGTTCGTTTGGTGTCTGTTTCAAAGCTTTACAAATCGCAGAACGCCACTAATCGCTTCCAGTGTCTCTGTTCAGACAGCTAACGTAACGAAAACTAGCTAGCTGCTAAATGAATTGGGTCACACAGGCTCCAAGTAATGAAACATCATTGACATACTTATATAAATCTAAGGGTTCTTATTCTCGCTGACATCATCCTTTCAGGCTGACAAGTAACCAGATATCGTAACGATTTCCTTTTACCGAGATGATTGAAACTGACTAGCGTTAGCTGGCTCAGCAGCGACCAGCTAATGCTATTAGCTGTCTTTTAGCATGTCGGAAACTAGGACATACCTCATGATATCTGACGTTGCCGTTTTGTTCTGCCATCGTGGAAGAGGAGCAAAATGTGTAAATGTCCTCTAGCCACTTCAAGCGTCGAAAATGCGTGAACTACACGAATCTTGCTTAGAAAGTCCCAATGTTACAGTGTTTTAGTGAGCTTCCACCTCCTTCCTTCTGCACCTCCTGACACCCGGATGTAAGTGGACTCTGATGGTGCGTTCACGTTGCCGGGTTTTTCACTACATATGTAAAAGGTACGTATAACAAACATATCGCAAACATTACATCAAAATAAAGTGTTACAGTAAATGTAATGGTATTATCATTTCATTATTTACAAGGAAAGGTGATCGTTGTGTCGGGATCTGAATGCTAAAGTGCTGCTCCGTCCTAACTGGATCCGGGATGAGGGCCAATAAGGTTTTAATGTATATTTTCACAACTCTGGGTTGAAATGACATTGAGGTTAATTGACACCAGCAGCAGTATAACATCAGGCAGTATTAATACAAGGTTACACAATACACTAGGTTGCTTTATGATCAAAGCCCTTTAGCCTCGATCTTTGGAAATTCAAGTCTCTCTGATCCTCTAATCGTCTTTTTTAAAATAAATTATAATACTCCAGGGGAAAAGAATTACACACAAAATACCAGAGACTCTATGCATAGTGTATTCTTTATTAAAAGAGAACAAATCCAATAAAAAGGAAGTCTGTTACATTACTTGAACAAACTTCACCATTATGGACAGATTAATACCAGAAACAACCCAGTCAAGCAAATCACTGCTTTCATATTTACTCAGAAAAAGACCAATGGAGTGTGAAATAACTAGTGACATTTGGCACAACTCTTATTTCTTTCCAAGCTCTAACGGGGGTGTCTCCACCAGCTTGTTGTGGACATGCATCAACCCTGTAATAACAAGAGAAAGAGTGTTTTTATCAATCAATCTACAATCCAGAAGAAACCATCTAACTGCCAAGCCAAAGTTGATTCAGTGTCACCTTGAAAGTACTTGACAGTTTTGACTCGCAGTTCCAGGGTGGCGTCCTCATCACACACAAAAATGGACTGAGGGTGCTGCTGGAAGGCAGAGACCGTCCACATGTGATTCACGCCCTCTTCTATAGCTTTGGCCAAAGCCAGAGCTTTGTGTGCACCCGTGATGAGAATCATGACCTGAAAATCAGTCCACGGAAAATAATCAACATGCACAAACATGTCTGATGGCTGTTAATCATCACAAACCTCTTTTGCATCCATGACAGTGCCCACACCCACAGTCAGGGCATTGGTGGGCACTTTGGAGAGGTCTCCATCAAAGAATCGTGCGTTGGCAATGATCGTGTCCTTCGCCAGGGTCTTCACCCGAGTTCTGGACACCAAACTGGAACCTGGCTCGTTGAAGGCAATGTGGCCGTCTGGTCCAATACCTGAGGAGCACAATTTGGAATTTTAGCTTTTGTGTGTATACATACATTTAAAACTTGTGGTTGGCTAGTGTTGGATCACCTCCGACAAACAGCTCGATCCCCCCGGCCTCCACAATCTTTTTCTCGAAGGCTTCACACTCTGCTTGCAGATCAGAGGCGTTGCCGTCTAAAATGTGAGTGTTTTCTGCCTTAATGTCGATGTGCTTGAAGAAGTTATTCCACATGAAGGAGTGGTAGCTCTCAGGGTGATCTCTGGGGAGACCTGGACAGGTTTTTATCACACTTCATTATGCATGATCATGTGATTGAGCAATTCCTCCAAGTGAAGGTACACCAGCTTACCAACATATTCGTCCATATTAAAGGTTTTCACGTACTGAAACGAGACTTCTCCATTCTTGTAATACTCAATCAGCTTCTTGTAGCAACCCAGGGGAGTGCTTCCTGAAAGCAGACAAACGCTGACAAAGTGAAAATGGAGTCACCGGACTTAAAGAGTTTTGCATGTCAAACGAACTTATATCACTAGATGGCATTTTTGCATTCATTGATGCGCTGCTTAAAAGTCGCCGGGTTTCTTTCTCACAAGCTTCTGCTTACCTGTGGGCAGCCCCAGGGTGAAATATCGGTCCGGGCCGGGATTGAACAATAAAATCTTATTTCGAATATATTTTGCAGCCCACTCGCTTGCCTCATTGTAATCGCCGAGGATGATCAACTTCATCGTGCTGGAGGATCAGCACAACACCGGAACAGACTCCCTGGCAAACAGAACGCAACACGCTTCACCGAGACTTTAAACTCGTCAAGATATCGACACTTTCATCAGCAGATCATGCTTAAATGTTGCAAAAGCTGGCAAAAAAAAAAACTAAACAAAAAGAAAACCCCAACGTGATGCAAAGACGCAGTGTGCCCACAATTCTTATCCTAGGATACAAAATTAAAATGCCACTTAAACCAACCGGTGCATACTATTTTACCTTATAAAAACTGCATTAGGCAGCACTAAGGATGTCATGTGATTGCATTTTTTCATGTCGCCTATGTGACGTCACCTCCACTTCCGATGTGCTAACGTTAGCAGGATTTAGCTTGCCCGTTTCTACCAACAGAGCTGGTTAATGCAATGACTGGGGGGAGAAAACACATCATTTTATAAACAAGCACTTCTAAATGCTGAAACCGCCAGCCTTCCCTAAAATTAAAGCCATTACAAAATTCTACAGAACTAGCGTCATGGATAGCAGGAAATTAGCAACCGGTGTATTCTAGGTTAATTGAAGGAACATTGGCATTTCAAATGTATCAGACTTACTGACTCACATCACCAGCCGAATAAAAAGAAGAAGAAGAAAATGCAGTTAAGAATATGATGTTTTTTTGGCAGGTACTTTATTTTAAAACCATATTGTGACAGACCAGGACACATACAGAGCACACAACAGAAATAAATACCATCATGTGTACAGGGCATACTTAAAAAACAGGCTTATTGCGGCTGGCTTTTCATTAATATCCAGAACAAAAAGAGGTCATGCTATGTCAGAGAGATACCACCAGGAGCTAGACTCAGTGTGTTAATCAACCGGTTTTTAGACTGCTCAGTGCAAACACTTGACCGAACTCAGATTACCAGCAGGGTTGCATCTCAATCTGAAACAACCAGCCCCCCGTTCAATTTCAGGCGGGCCTTACAATGCTTTAATCAAGGTCCATGTCGGGCTTGTTTTCCGTCGTTTCGGCAGCACTGCCGCCCGTGCTCTCGGTTGTTCCCTTGTCTGAGCCCTTTTCCTGGGATTCCTCCTGTCCGTTGACGGGGCCGTTCTGCTCTGCCGGCGTTTCCTCTTTTGGAAGCTCAACTTTGGGTTTGGGCTTGGTCACAATGGGGTTACAGGCAGAGAAGAGCTCCTGATGACGCAAGGGATTGGGATTGGGATTCATTTCACAACGGTTGTGATTCAGCAGTTAATACATTTTCTCAGGAGAGTTAAGTTTCCGAACTTGAGGTAAATGCGTGTTTGTCCCTACTCACCCTTGTTTTTGCCTGGATGTCTTTAACTTTGACAGATGGATCCACTGACAAGCTCATTTTGCTCTGCTGTCCCATGGCACTGTTCATCCAGATCATCGCATCACCGGTCAGCTTGTCCACTTTGGTCACATCTGCTTCATCTAAATGGTCATACTGTTCATCCTGGAGATCAATCAACCACATTATCATTTACTTCATGCACATTCCTTTGACGATCCCTTCAGATTTGTAAAATAATCTAATGCTGAACAGAGATTCTCCATTCATGATTTTACCTTCATTTTGTAAGCTTCCACAAATTTCATGTACTGCTGGATTTGTCTCCCCATCTCCTCAAATGCTTTAGGCCTCTCTTCAGCCTCCGTGTATCTCTCCATGATGGGCTGTCCCAGAGTCTGGAGCGGATGAAAGGTACATGTCAGCAATGGAAGAAACCACGAGTACATGCAGGTAAACAGTAATATTACCTTTAACTCTGCCAGTTTGTCAATGTACACCTGTTTGGGTTGGTCCTCTCCGTCTTCATACAGCCAATTTTCAGTATCCTCCAGTTTTAATGATAAAGCATCTCGGTCCTGCATGGCACACACAGACACAGCTCCAATCAACTCACTCAAATAAAATAAACAAATGCGACGTCAGCTAAAATATCACACATCGTAATAAAAAAAGGGGTGAAGGGTTACTCACAGATTCACTGACAAACTTCTCCAGCATCCCGTGAAGCTTGTCCCTCATGTCGTACACATACTCTTCAACATTATTCTTAGCGTCATTCCGCTCCTTCTCCAGTCTGTCCTGCATGATCATCTTACCCTGAGGAGAGTCCAGACAGGAACGGCTCAACACTTCAGCGACCATCGAGCCGGGAAAATGACAATTCAGTGGGCGGATTTAACCACGAGAGCACACGATAACAAAAGTTACCTCATTCTCCACAAAAAGATTCAGCATGTCAACTGCGAGTTGCCACTGTGGACTGTTTTCAATTGGTAGCTCCAGCATTTTTGTTTTGACTTTAGGCTTCTTGGCTTGGGGCGGCTGGTCAGATTTTTTCTCGCCCTTGCCCTCCTCTGTGGTTGTCTATAAAGATTCAAGATTCAATTCAGAATTCAAATCATAGCACAATACTGACAACTGCTCAACGCATCACCGAAGACATTGTGGTTTGGTTGGGTGATGGACATTCCTTCCATTCCTTCATGTGTGATACTAATACTACACAAAACAGAACCTCTTACCTCCATTTCTTCATTCTCACGTGGCTTTTCTTCAGGTTCTTTTGGGCTGTCTCCCTGATTCTGCTGCTCATCCTGATCAGTCTGCATTTTGTTCTGATGAACAAATACGTCCAACCATAAATACAACAGCTGTGCAGGTACAGTACTCCTGTTTTTCACACTGGAAAGGATGATTCGTTGGGCCGAACCTGTTCATCTTTTTCGTTGGCCTGCTCCGTCTCCATGGGCTCCTCTGTCTCATCAGTTTTCTGAACTTCAACCAAGGAGGCGCTGGATACACTGAAAATGCCGTGAATGTTCACCCGCACTTTGACCTTCACCTTGGAGCTCTCACCAGACGCCTGCGGGACCACTTTCTGGATAAGGAACTGACCTGTGGGATCGAAAATAAAGAAGACGTTTGCACATGATCTGCATATCAGAGTTTTATGCAGTTAATATGAAAAAAAAATCATCAGAGGCAAATTTTGGGCTCTAAAAATTTTTTGTTTTGATTTGATTTTGGACCCATCAAATCCAGCAACACTGGCCATAGAAGTTCATGATAAATGGGATGTAGCTCACCAATAGTGGGATCAGGGTATGGCAACTCGTTAGGAGTGTTGTAGTAGGCCTCCAAAGAAAAAGGCTCTTTTCGGTAGAAGGTCAGCACTTTGGAAAAAGGAGCAGCATGGTTCCTGGGAAATACCTCACAATCACTGCAACAACAGCAAATGTAGACTTAGAAACAGGGGGAAAAAGGGTGAGCACATAAGACCAAAGACAGTAAGCAAAGAAAGAGGTGTGCATTTACCTGAGGCCTTCCTCTGCAGCAGACTGCCACTTCAGAGAGACGGGATAAGGAACGACATCTGTGATGGAGAATTCTCGCACTTTGAAGGCAGGTGACAGAATCGCACACTGAAGAACAAGCAATGCTGTGTTAAGTGCTAAATTCCAGGCTTTTAAATATCAAAATAATAAACAGCTGCCATTTCGAACATTACAGAGCCAATTGTCCTCTGACTGCTGGTTTTTAGAACCTGTGATATACCTGCAGAGCACATCCTCGGGCCACAGCTTCATCGGCATTCAGTGTGGTGCTCAGCTCCTTCCCAAAGAACTTGCTAATTCTCTCTTTGACAGCAGGGATTCTGGAAGCACCACCCACTATCTCCACTGCATATATGTCTTCTTTTTTCAGCTCTAATGGAGCATGAAAGCCGTTAATAAACCAAGTGATAGGAAAAACACAAAGAGAATCCAGATGTGCACTTACTTGTGTTTTCCAAGAGACTCTGCAGGGGGGGCTCAACACGAGTCAAAAGATCAGCACACATGTCCTCAAACTGACCTCTGATAACAAAAAAATTTAAAATGTTTTGTTTCATGGCTGAAAAATGATGGTAATGATACAAGAAAAGGATTTGTTGTTTTACCTGTTCATTTTTCCAGAGACATCGATGTCATTCATGAAGCACTCGATATTAAGTGGCAAGTCTGACGAGTTGGCACTCATGAGCTTTTTCAGCTTTTCACACTCCTGGTACAGTCGAACCAAAGCCCTTGGCTTTGACTTTACATCAAGCTTGTACTTGTTGGCAAATTCCTCACAGAAATGTTTTACCAGAGCCTCATCAAAGTCTCTTCCTCCTAGTTCTGGGTCAGAAGCAGTGGACAGGATCTGGGAGATGTGAAGACAGGGCCAACAGAGAGTCAAACAACAAAACAAGTCTCTCACATATGACCAACATGTTGTCTGTTGTCTCGTCGCACCTTGAGTTTACCCTTATTAAAGGCACACACTGACGTTTGGTATCCAGAATGGCCCAGATCCACAAACACAACATTCCTCGCTTTCTCCTCGGGAGCAGGGAGATCCTGTTTATAGATCCCATATGCCAATGCAACTGTATGGAAAAGTGTGCAATATTAAAGTTTTGTTAATATAACTATTGCTTCCACAACAACATTAGGAAACCTGCAGGAAACCTGCCAAGCCCTGTGCCCATACTCCTTGTACCAACCTGCGGTTGTCTCATTCATGAGCCGGAGGCAGTTGAGACCTGCGATCTGAGCAGCATCCAACACTGATCTCCTCTCAGCATCGGAGTAGTAGGAGGGAATCTGTTCACAATGACGGCATTTTTAGACTTATTGGATTAACTTGAAGGTGCTTGTGAATTATCAACTTGCTTGTTTGGGCCATGCCGTCAAAAACATGTCACAAGATGAATACAAATACAAAGATTAATATCTGGCTTCCACTTTTATTACATTTTGGCTACCAAATTAGTGCGTGACATCATCCCAATTCTTCTTTTAACAAGTTTCAACAGGCAACAACTGTGAACGCATCTGTGTGTTTAGCCTTTAAATTGTGCTCTCTCTGCAATGACCACATCTTTCTCTACACATTCTTACTTACAGACACAACACAGTCGGCAACGGGCTTCTTCAGTGCACTCTCCGCTGTCTCCTTCAGCTTAGTCAACAGCATGGCGGTGACTTGTTCAATGCTGAACACCTTTTCTTCATCCATATACATCACCTTTAAAGAACAGTCAAGACGTAGTTATAAATGTACATGAAAGATCAATTGGTCCATATTAACAGTTCATCTTATACATCCGTGAACCTCCAAGTTCATTTTAAGCTTTATCTAGGTTCAGACTCTGATGATAAAGACATTTCACAACACAGGTATAATAAAAAGCTCCCTATGCTCGGCTGTTAGGTATAGTCATTTCATTCTGCTTTGTTATCTTTCCTGTGTAAGCTGCTTAATTTGACAAAGACTTTTTAGGACAGCACATAGGATTGTTCTATAGAAATAACGATCCCTCTGTCTCTTGAATACCGATCTCTTATTGTTAATTTTTTGCTGTGTATTGTATGGAAGTAGAACCATTACTCTCCCTCTCTTACATGGAATTCAATTCACAGGAGTAATTTTCAGGTCAATCTCATCTGCGCATTTTTAAGCCAAGAAAGAAAATGTTAAACGAACTGTGCCCTTCCTTATTGTCCCCTTACCTTGATACCAGTTGTTCCAGTAGGCATTTGTGCAATGTCATAGACCAGACTGTTTTTAAGGCGTTGCACAAAAGGGTCAGAGAAGGCCCTTCCATGAAACCTCTTGAAACCTTGGACTGTGTTTTTGCAGTTTGTGACAACCTGTTGAAGTAAAGATGCTTATTGAGATGCATGCGAGATTGATCTTCACAGACTATATTGCTCTAATCATGCATTACTGCCACACCTTCTATAAAATAAATGAGTGCACTTAAAAACATACCTGGCTTTTAGCAGCTGCACCAATTGATCGATTTCTTGGTCCAAAAGACACACATGCTCTAAACCCAGAAAACAAGTGTTGTCAACACTTTGAGTGTAGTTCTTGCAATACACTTTTATTCTGTTCTTTCAAGTAATGGTTATATTTATTATTGCAAAATGTTTGTATATTTTATATTAGTATATTTAAGGCTTTCCCCCGATTGTCCGAAAGGAGCCGGGGCTCCGGGTGCACAGTACAAAGGATTAGACAGTTTTGACAGCCGAGATTTGGCCTCCTCCCTTCATGAGCTCATTCACACCTGCTAAGAAATAATTTTCCGATGTGCAAACCGATTCTTAACCTTAGAATGCGATCATTTTAGTGCTGGTATGACAAAGACATTTGATTGTGTTCAGGCGGTTTCAGGGGTCCGCAAAGCTTTTTCTTTCGCAATGGTTTGAGCAATCACATGCCGCTTTCATGATTGTTAGCACGCTAACTAGCAAACTAGCTCAGGGACGTTAGCTTCAATAATTAACATCACGCGAATCATCAACACTTTGCGTGTCCGGCCAAAACAATGACACAAATAAAATATTTTAGACTGATGCCTGTAATTGTACTTACGGTGTAGAACGATCACTGTATTCATTAGCAACTGTTTCAATGCCTCCGGCTCGGGCTACCGCTACATAGCAATTCATGAACCCGACGTCAAATCCGACAACCGACATTTTCACTGTGTAAATCTAAAACGTTACAGAGCAGAAACCGCGAGAAGGAACAAAAATATCGTTTAACGCTAAAAGTGACGGCTACAGTGGATTTTGCTCAGCGGACGATGATACAGCCTGCTTCTTGTTCCATGAAGCTGTGTAGCAGCATGCGGTTCGCCGGGTGATGCGTGACAGCGTTCCGGAATTTTCTGTCCCTCTGACCAATAGCATCACGCGACTAAATGCCCTCATGCAGCGACGCCTAGAGGCCATGGAGAGAAATACGGCAGGCTCGAACTAGTAAAATACGACCTGTTCAAACTGCCATTTAGTGCAATATAATCAATGTCAATCGCACGATTGCCCATTTTTGGTGATATAACTCTTTAATTACCACTACAGGTAATTTAAATGTAGGCCAACCAGTTTCATATTAATTGTAGCACACATTATGAACGGGTAGCTGCATTTATCCTTCTTAAATTAAAAAAAAGAAGAAAAAAGAAATCATCTGAGAAGTATAAACATGAAAGAGCATCAGAACCTATAAGGATAAGGACAATTTAAGCAGCCATTATGTATAAGACTCACTCTGGGGGACCTATTTGAAATTAGAATTTCAATTTTAATGAATAATGTACAGAATTATTAACATAAGATCAGCATGAACAATAAATTCTTTACTTGAAAAAGTACTGAAAAAGTAGAATTGACTCAATGCGCATTAATTTAGCCACAAATAAAAATCAAACACTCAGTTCATATAAATAACTTTCATTTTTATTGATGGGCAGAGAGATCCAGAATTAACACCAGGCAGCTTTCAGAGAGGTGGCAGAAGTTTATTCATCATTTTCGTAGTCAGCAGCATTCTTCCTCATGCCCTGCTTATGGACAGCGTTGCCCCATGTGTAGGTCATATACATAAGGATCATTGCTGGAAAAGAAAGATTGCGGAACAACTTAGCAGCAAAACGATGCATATGGTCATAACTCACCGTACAGAAAGACTACAAGTAAAATGCTCAATGCTTTATTCTCATTTTAATTATTTTTAAGGTGAATATAGATATAATATGGTTTCACAAAGATGTGTAAGGGAAAGAGCTGTGTCTTAAACCATCATGTCAGCTTTGGCTTTGATTACACTTTCACTGAGTACACATTTAGTGCAACAGCACAGTATTTGGAATTTGAGAAAACTTTTATATCGTCAAATCATTTATATCTACCCTTTTCTAAAGAATAATAAAACTGACTTCGATTTCAACAAATTCTAAACTCCTAAATTGTAATATCTCCCATCAAATATACATGGTGATAAATGGCAAGGAAAAATAAGACTCACGGGGGGCAACTTTAAAGAATGAAGCTGAGAACCGTCTCCACACATTTGGAATTCCCTTAGAGAAGTAATTGGCAAAAGCCTTCTGCTCAAAGGGGGATATGCTGTAGGTGATTACGTGCCTGACCTTGGCCAGGTTCCCAAAGTGACGCCCCATGTTGAGAGCTGATCTGAAAAAAGGGAGGGGAAAAACAAAACAAAACATTTAATTATATAAAGAAAATTAACAGGCATTAAAAATGCTAAGGAAAAGATGATGCATGACTAAGTATTCAACTTGTTTGTTGGTAAAACATTTTTAAAACTTGTAGCTCATTCCCCCCATACTGTGATTACACCTGTAGTATAGTATATACAGTATATCAGCAGTAGTACTACATAGGAAGTTGATTTATGATCACCCACTACAACCATTTAATAAATTCTGTATTAATAATACGCCATTAAGTTACAAAAAGCCTAATAGAAACCTAATAGAACTTTGCAAATCCATAAAAAAAAATGCTTCCGTGACATAGAAATTGGAACTTTCCGAACCTTTTCTTCACTCTGCGTGGATTAATTTAACACCATATTTTGTTCCTAGAATACTTAGATTTCACTGTCAGCATTCTATTAATGGGTTTTAGAATGTGTTCTGTTTAGTTAAAAAAATATATATTTTTGTTCAAAAATCAACCACTATACCAAATAATATGGGTAGTAATAAGTCAAAGAAACAATTGTAAAATAGTAGGAATACAGTATAAATTGTATATGCTCAGTGACGCTGGTTAGCGGTACGATATGCTCGATGCTAAGCTAAGGTACAAACAGTCCTTGAACGTTTTCCGTGAATTTGCACGGCCACAAACATTAATTGTCTAAACTAAGCAATCAAGTTAATAATAAAGCAGATTTACAAAAAAAAATTTGAGTGCTACGAATCTAGTGAAAGCAAAATGAACCGAAAAAACAACATTTAAAACTCGACATTGATACTCACCGTGTTAGTGCTCAATCGTATATAGGAAGTTCCGGCCTTTTCCGTTTTCTTCTACAAGTTAGGTCCGGTTTTCTTAGGGCAGCAGAGCCACCTAGCGGACAGGAGTTTGGTCACACCAACTTGCAGCGTGAGACCAAAGGGACTCATGCCTCCAAACAATAGTTTAATCGCATTGTAGCCTCCAACGTCAGCCATTAATATTTTAAGAGCAAAACTATAGAATCCAACGACGATTTGCCTTCATTTGATATTTAAAATCCTCTAAATGAATTATTTTTTAAAAAAAGTCTATAGAAGGTGATCTTGGTAGTCAACTTGTGGTATCAGATAAACTAGCAATTTTCTCATTTAAGATAATTGCATTGCAGCTATGTAAATATATAACTGAATATGGAAGTGATATTACCTGGATAAGACATCTACTTGAGGGTGTCAAAGATCTTGAGTGTACAATTGCAGTCAGAGATATGCACAGAATATTCATGCATGTTATTTTTTATTTTCCAACTTTTCAGAAAATATGCCAACATACGTCAACTCTTTTCAATATCCCTAAATTGAGCACAGACACACAGTGAATCCACTTAATTTGCATAAATAGATATGACATGCATTTTGTCACATTCAACCAGTACAAATTCAAGTATGGAGTCAATTCATACATATGCGGTCACTCAGTGACTTTAAGTAATAAATACACACTGAAACCTTGACAACTTTCATTCTGGACATTATGAAGATAGCTGCCTTTCAGACAGCTGCCTCTCATCCCCAAGAATAAAATGATATGTAAAAGTTTTTGTGACTATTTTCTCATTGTCCAGAACAGGCCTACTTAAAACATTTGTTGTGTCAAATTAAAGAGTAATGACGGACCACCCACCCAAAATATGTTAACAAAAACATAACTTAAAAAAATCCTATGAAATAATACAACGCTCATTTTCATCGTGTCAGATTTGATACATCTCAAACAGTAATTTGAAGAATATAATGGCACACTGGCACCTTTTTCCCCCATCATGCCTTAACAAAAAGAAAATCAGTATCAACTTTTCATTAGGATAAAATACTTCTGTTTAAGTAAACACACTTGATTAAGTAGACACACCTGCTCCAGATCAAACTTCCTTCATGCGCAAAGATTTTATTACCCATGAAATCACTGAGTCTGGTCAGAGTATCCGACACTGTGATGACTGTGTGAGAGGGTATTGCACTGATGTTTCATTCAGCCCGTAAAACAGAAAAAAAAAAAAAAAAAGACATGTCGGTAGCTGGTTTAGCGACATGTGCACCTGGTAGCAACCATGTCTTCAAACTCCTTGTAGACATAGGAGCCGTCCTCTTCAAAGATCATGACGCTCAGCGGGCTGTAGTGTGAAGGAATACATGAGGGCCTGGGCACAGAGGAGTCGAGCTTCTCATATATGATGTTCTGCACCATAGTGTGGACGGGTGAGCCGTAGATGAAGCCCATGGTCCTCGGACAGATGCCTCTGCAGTACCTGGGGTTGTACTTTGGTGGAAAAACGATCCAGTGATCCAGTTTGAGTTGGCTGAAACGCACCCTGAAATCATACAAAGCACAGTCGTTTGTAGGGAATTCAGAGCTGGGAAGCAGCTCGGGCAGGTGGGTGTCCAGACCTTTGTCACCACGTTTGCTCTTTGCAGAGTCCCTCTTCCATCTTCTTTTTCGTCGCAACCTAGGTTCCGATTTGACTAACATCTGCTTCCGAAACGTGTTTCCTGCAGCGATTGGTGTTTCGAGTGCTTTAGCCTTCTCCTGAAATCTCTGGTGGTCTATTTTACTGGTGTCAGTGAGGTAAAGAAGCAGAGGGGTTGAACTCAAGGTGAACTTGATGGGATCTTCCCTGCCTCCACCGCTGGCTTTTTCTTTATCACGGCAGGTGATGTTGATGAGAAGTTGTATGTTTCTCCTGTGAGACTTAAAGAGAGGCTGGAGAAAGGAGGTGACATCAACCTCCACCCAGCTTCTCATGTTCCTCCCGTCTTTGCTGCTGGTGAAGTTCACAGCGTGCTGGACCATAGAACATGGGTGACAACGGTTCGACTGCTCCTGGATGCTCATGTAACAGGCTGTGTTGACAGGGGCTGCGCCAACGTGGTCAAAACTGTACAACAGGGCCGACTTCAGAAGGTGTTCTTTTCTTCTTACTTGATCAAGATTGTAGGAAAGATCCTGCATGAAAGTCTCTGAAGAGGAGCAAAAGAAAACAGAACATTGATCTCCAGTAATAATTTTGTATAAAAGTTGAGAGCTTCATAAAACTGCAGCTGCCTGGCTGTCGACAGCACCATGTTGTCAGATTTTTATCAGTACAGTTTTGAAAATGTTAATGCCATTTTAAAAAATCAGCTTAACCTTTTAGAAGCTTAAAATTCCTTGGTTGGGCTGTTGGAAAGAAGTGCTAAATTGTTTTATTTAATTATGGTTCAGACCTAATAAAAAAGGTCATTTCCTCAATGATCAAGCCTCTTTAATATACAAACACATTTTGCCATTGAACACACTTGACCGCCTGTGTTAATTTTTTAATCTACTTTATCTCCCCAACCCATCAAAACAGTGTATTTAAAGTAGATGCAGGGTAAATATGTGCTGTTGTGGTTATATTAAATGATTCACCTTCGTTGCTTTGTGCAAAACACTCGTCCTTTGGCTTGATCAGTCGAAGTGTGTTGCACCTTCTCCTCCCGTCCAAGCTTCTCTGCACCCTGGAGGTCTTCTTGTAAACGTCCGTCAGATATTTCATGTACTTTTCCTCGGGTTTCATCTTCCTCCTCAGCTCGGGGTTCCACCGCGACCCTCCGTGTTCCGACAGAGCCTTCAGCAGCGGGGAGAAGATGCTGTCATGATGAGGGCGAGTGCGATCCCCCAGGCTGTGCAGATCATTGCAGGTGGCGGTAGGAGACGTGAGCAGCGGCCAGCCGCAGGCGACCAGCACCAGAAAGGTTACCATGCGAGGACAACGAAGGACAGCTGACATCAGCATTTGTTTTTGCGTTCCTTAAAAAAAAAACAAAGCAATGGAAACTTTAGGAGACTCTCCACTGAGGGTTGGAGGTCAACAGGACCACACACACGTGCTGCCGCTGATCAACACGCGCAGGTGTTCCCAATCAGGTGTGTCTGACGTAATCAGGTAAAAGACCGATACGAAAATAGCCCCCATCACTAAATATACCCAAATATTGAACTTTAAACTATTAACATGAACTGTGATTTCTTTATTATTGCTCACTTTCTAGATCGACCATTCTGTCTATTTCTCACAAATGATTCCCCTCACGTTCTTCTGAATAATGGTGTACCTGTGTAAAAAATTTTAATATGTGATTCATGTGAAACTCTAAAATAAATGTAAATAAAATGTGAAAATGCTGTGTGATTTGCA